>JAKSZP010017672.1:0-52860 GCA_022478985.1 Massospora cicadina | reverse complement strand
TCCCCCGTGTCCTGAGAAAATCCAAGAGTTCCATTTCTTCCTGTCTAGGGGGGTGATGTGACGGTTGAGGTCTATCCTCAGCATCACATTGCCCTGATCTTCTAGTAAGAAAGGGCAGGCTGTGTCTGTATGTATGGAGGAGGAGGGGGGCGTTGGTTCTGGCAAGGACGCCTAAGGGGCCAGAGCTTGGAGTAGGCCAAGGAGCAAGATGGGCGTCCAAGTCAGAACAAAACAGAAAACGAGTAAAATGGGTAGTTTTGAGATTCGATTTGGATTTGAATTGAGAATGGAATAAAAGGGTGCTTGGGAGTTTCGCGGTTCAATTGGGATTTGAAATGGAACTGGCGCGGAACCGTTGAGGATCAGAACTGGCATGGAATCATTGAGTAAAGATTCCGCGATACTGCTGTAAGTTTACACCAAACATCATTCAAGCTGGCACCATAAGCTTATATTATATTTTATTTTAGCTTTTAACATGTGTATATAGGGAAGGAACTGGGAGCTGGAGGCTCCTCAGTTCTGTTTTCTATCAACTTGGGTAGATATTAAATAAAAGAACCTAAAATTCATATATTTATAATTTGAGTTTATTTTAAAGATATTGCCTAACTGCAGCTATGTTTGGCTTAAATCAACAAAGAATTGGACTTTGAGAGTGAGCTTGGGAGGGCTATTGCCTCCCTCTATACCTTGTCTTGGAGTCAAGGCATGTTGCTGGGGTTAAGTATACTTGCAACTGTCTTCCAGGGGGTGCTTGTCCGATCTTGTAGCGCGCGCACCAGGATAGTAGTATCAGGAGTCCTGTCAGCCCTATGGTCTTTAACATGGATCCTGTTGCCCAACTCATTCGTGGCTCATTGGAAGGAGCCAGTGCGTTACACAGGCAAAGGCCCAATTACATTAATTGACATGGTATGCCAGCCCAGTCAGGTTTGATCAAACAATGTTTCACATCTGACTTCATAGGTTTTGTGATTTGGCATGAATGATATTTATCAAGCACATCTTGGATATCAAATTGCATGAAATCCCAATAGTAACTGGCTCAAATTAATTCCAGCATCTTAGTAATTCCCACATGTCTGATGGCCTTGTGTGCTTGTGTAATAATCTCCATTTGGTCGGAAGGTTTTGGGAAGACTTTGACGTTGTCCATCAGGCTTAGGCTTATATAGAACTCCATTTCGATATTCAGTGTCAATCAATGCTTCTTTAATCACTTTTTGAATTTGGGTGGTTCATCTCCATACTTTCAGTTAATCATTTTTTCATGAATCTCATCAGCCAAACTTCTCAGGACAGCTATAATAGGAAGTCATGATAATCCTTCTGCATTTTGATGAGCTCCAGCTCTATGAATAATTTTATAATTGTACGCTTGTAATTTCAGAGCCCAGCGGGCTAACCATCCTTCAGGTTCCTTGAGATTGTTGAGCCATTGCAATGAGATGTAATCCGTTACTACTTGAAACTTGGTGCCATGAATGTAGACCCAAAATTGTTTACAAGCATAGATGACAGTCAGACATTTTCTTTCAGTCACCGTATAATAATGCTCATGCTTATTCAGCGTCCTGCTTCAATAAGCGACCAGATGCTCCTCGCCATCTCCCTAATCTGCAATATCACACCACCAATCACAGTCAATGAGGCGTCAGTTTGTATGATAAAAGGCTTGCTGAAATCAGGATATCAATGGATAGGCGCTGAGCTCATTTTGTTTTCAAAGCCTCAAAGGCTTGTTGGCATTCCTCTGCCCAGCAAAAATGAACTCCTCCTTGTAGTAAGTGGAATAGAGGCTCGGCAATCTTTGCAAACCCTTCCACAAATCTTTGATAGTATCAAACCATGGCTAAGAACACTTGTACATCTCTCATACTCGTTGGAGGTTGCATATTGTTAATCGCCTCCACCTTTTGAGGCTGAGGCTATAAGCCCTTGGAATCAATGACAAACCCGAGGTATTCCAATTGTTCTTTAAAAAATTGCATTTTCTAGGTTTATCTTCAGATTGGCCTTAACAGCCGTTTGAACACTTGTTCAAGGTGCTCCAGATGTTTGTAAAACATTCTTGCGAAAAGACATTAATGTCATCCAGGTACACCAGAACGCAGGACAATTTAAGGTCCCCCAAAATCGTGTCCATTGCACGCTGAAAGGTTGCCGGTGCGTTACACAGCCCCTGTGGCATGCGTTTCAGTTGTAAAAGCCCTTGAGCAGCAATCATACTTTTCCTGCTCCTCTGGTAACAGCTCAATTTGCCAATATCCTGAGATGAGGTCCATTGCGGTAAAGTACTTTGCCCCTTCCAGATGGTCCAAAGCATCATCAATTCTGGCAACGGATATGAATCCTTTTTTGTAATGGTATTAAGGCGTTGATAATCAATCACAACTCATTTGCTGCCATCTTTTTTCTTTACAATTAAAACGGGGCTGGCCCACGGGCTTTTGGATGGCGCTATTATTCCACTTTTTCAGCAATTTGTCTAGCTCTTCAATTATATTGTCACTGGCCCTAGGGCGCCAAATTGGCCTCATTCTAATAGGCATATGGTCTATGGTATCAACAAAATGCTGAACTCCTTTTGCAAAACCTAAATCTTGATCATCTTTGGCGAAAATCCTGAGTATCATTCAAACAACTCTAGTGCTTCATCCTTCTGTTGTTCTGATAATCCAGTAAACGATTCTTAAGATATTACAGTATGTGCCCCAAGGGTTTCAGTCAGTAAGCTGAACTCGGATAAGTCACCAAATTTGACAGCTGATATTAACTTGTCCCTCAGAATAAGATGAACAAATGCGATTATTTGATATTTCTTGACCTTAACATTTCAGCTGGTCAAATTTGCTAGTAAGATATCAATCTCTCCATGCCCTGGTATAAGTATTCTGGGCGCCACACTAGGTTTTTTTTTTCGAGAATGATGCCATGGGGATACAACCTCCCCGTACAGTCCTTCTGGAATATCCAGTGTGGTCCCAGTCCTCATAACCAGTTGATGGCCTGGAGCTATCATTACATCCTTATTCACACATAGAGGTATTCCTCATTTTTTGTTTATGGCAGTTGGCATGGGGAAGCTTTTGATTCCCCCGCTGAATATATCCTACTGATATTATCCCATCAGCATAAGATATATTGATAAAATTTAAATGACGGCTTGTGGGCTTTGTGTTATTGCAAGAGTAATAAATGGGAAGTGATTGGCCCAATATCGTCAAGATGTTTTCTTTAAAATCTCATGAGATCCCATAGGTCCTTAAAAAATTAGTTTCAATTAATATGTCATAATTGGCATTTGGAAGCACTATAGCGGGTGCGGCTACTACCAAGGCTCCAAATCGCAGTGGCAAAGCGCTGTAAGCTCCTTCACTCTTAGTGCTGTTAAGGCCTGCGGTCCCATATTCTTGATGATGGTCAATGTCTGGAGCTATTTTCAATTTCTTAACCAGACTTGTGGAAACAATGTTTACAGGTGCTCCACTATCATCAATAGCTACAACTTTAACCTTGTTGACCAGAATATCCACATAAGTGCACTCAGAGTAGTAAGAATCAATAGAGTTTACTAAGTGAATATGGGAAGAATCCAGGGAATTAAGGGTGTGCTTCAGAGTATCCCAATACTGGGACATTCATTGATTAATGTGTCGATTGGCATTGCTATATTGACCCCTTTCAGGCTTGGGGTATCTGCTGCATTGCTCAGCCTGTCAGCTGGAATATCCTCAAGTATTTGTTGCACATAGGGTTTAGCGACTACCTCAGAGGCTTCAGGTATGACAACCTTACTCTGGGAGAGAGTTACCGCATGCATGTTTGAGGAATCTTCATTTGATACTAAAATATAATTGATTTTATTGTTAAACGAGGCCCCATGGCCATCGTTTTCTTGTCAATAAGGTGGGACTAGTGTCTTAGGCATAATAGAGCATCCTACATCTATTGTGCTTGTTCTTTTCCCTCCTCCTGCACGGTATTGGGAAGGACTACATTGATATTTTGCTGATGGCATCGGGAAGCATAGTGAACTTTATGATTGAAATTAAATCAAGTAATTTTACTCACTGGCCGTGGGGCTCTTGCATTTGAATTTTGCTCATTTCTTGCAGGTGGACTACTGTCAATCTTCTTATTGGTTTTAAAGGGCTTTCCAGCAAAGGCAGTGGGTCCCAATCTGTAACAAGTATTAGGAGGGCCATAATTTTTTGAGCATCTGTGCAAATAGTCAATTAATTCAGATGTCACAAGGTTTTGCACAAAAGCAGGCAATAGAGTGTTTGATAGATTAGGTAAGGTTCTACTGCATGCTCTAGTGCAAACTTGGCATTAAAATTGACCATAGCCCGCGCGCCTAAGAGAACTTGAGCTTCGTGATAGAATTATTCCACATATTTGTCAATTGCTTCATCTCTCTTAAAGCTGATTTTCATAAACTTAGATTTTCTGGTCGACATCCATTATGGACCTCCAAATTCATGAAGCACAGCCTCCTTGACTTTAGCATATGTTGGATTTTCATTAATATGAGGCATAATCAACTCAATGCTCCACTCATTTAAGCAGTTAATCATAGTGGCTGCTTTGTTGTGGTTGCTGGCCCCATGCATGGCCATTTCAAAACATCTGACAAATGTGGTAATACTTCCATTATTCTCAAAGGCCGGCAGGTTTTCTGGTTTATAATTATTACTTCCCCATTCCTGGTTATCACGATTACTTCTAGGTTGACTAGAGCCAGGCGTACTAGGGCGTTGGGGCATTGTATCCCAGTTTGAGGTGCTAGGGTTAGCCAAAGCAACCATATTGCTAGGCGGTTGTCAATGTGGCCCATCATCCGTTTTGGTAGCTATTTCTGAAGCTTCGTCCTCATAATATTCAGAAGAATTTCCAGTCAAGCGGTTTGTAGCACACTGACAACGCCCATTGTCCAGAGCTTAAATTCATTAGTTGATTTCATTTTCCCATTTGACATGATTTCGATTCTTTAATTTTAATTTTGCAATTTCCTCATTCAGGATAGTAACTTGTAGTTGCGAGGTGGAAATCACTTGGTCCTTTTCTTTTATTGCCTTCTTGAACTGGTTCAATTCTCCATGGAGTTTATTATCTGACTCTTTAGTACATTAACATCATCATTGAGATTATTGATCTGTAGATTAAGACGATCAATAGAGTCTTGATTTTTCTCATTTTTCGCCCGTTGGTCCTCAAATTGTGTTTGCCAGTAATTGATTTTTCTGATGTATTCATCCTTTATCTATGAAATTTGGTGCTCAGGCATCGATACTGGTCACATAATTCATCGTTATGGTTTAACTGCACCTCTTGGGCTTTGTGATTAAGCCTTATGGACTCTGAAGCATTAATAGAAGTCTGAGTGATATTGCTGACCCAAGATTTGGTGACTCCTCTTTCCTCTAAGAAATTTTCAAAGATAGGTTGCAATCTGTCATTTAGCTCTTGTGCTAATACTGCTACCCGGTCATTAGCCCAAGTGGCTAAGTTGTAATTTGCCTCCAAACTCAAACGGACCTCAGCGAAGTTGGCTTCCAATCACTCATTTAAAAGTTGGCCCTCCTGGCTAGAGTTGCGAGAAGTTCACCAACTCAGTAATAGCTGCATGATGGTTGGTGATTTTCATCTGAGAATTTCTAGAGATGGGGTGTACAAATCCAATTAAGTATTGGGAGATCTTCTCTATCCCAATTAAATTGTATTGGATATGAGCTAAACTTAATTGATTTTGAAATTTATTGCGGGGAAGGCCGACCATGGGACGGACACTTCCAAATATGACTCAGGAAAGATAAACTTAGTACTAGGAAAGCACCCCAGAGAAGCGATGCTATCTCTTGTTGCCAGCGGGAACGCCACTTATGGGGAGGGGGAGGGAACGTGTGAAGGGGCCGTAGCCACTATTGAGCACGTGTGGAGGAAGGGGTCTAATTTGATGAACCAGATTGGGAACCAGGAGGAGACCAGCTGTCGGCGATGTGGTGGGAGATATCCAAACATCCACGCTTGAAAGTGGTCCACCAAATGAGACTGGAATCTGTGGACAGCTTCTGGGAGGGTGGGGATGGAGCCTGCGATGGCATCCAAGACAATCGTGTGGATAGTCCACATGGCGATTGCAACCACCAGAGCACGGAGGGAGGGTGGAAGGGGGAGGCCATTGATGAAGCAAACATATCTCTTGACAGACTGAAGGAATGCGTTTGATCCTGGCCCAGCAGACGTTGGACTTCGCGCCATATCACTTTAGAGGTGGGGCACTTCTCCAGGCGGTGGAACAGCGTTCCATACTGGCCACACACGACACAGGATGAGTGTAAAGCGTTAGAGCGCTCAGCTGTATGATACACCCACCTCAGGCAGCGCCACACATGGGAGCGGACTTGAGGCTGCAACAGAGGATGGTGTGCGTATTTCCAGATAGTCTTTTGCGTCTCAGTGGAATAAGGGATGTCCATCATGTCCAGGTAGTCCACCATGGATAGGACTTGGGGTCGAATGGGGATCACGTCATCATGGATGGGTAGCCCCTGTACCTCTTGTGTGAACTGAGGAGAGGGCGGCCTCTCCAGGTTGTATGTCCACTAATACGAATTCTCCACTCTGCGCTTCGCATGGAGAGTAGGATTCGTTTGTAGTGGGTTTTGGTCCCATGAGGACATGTGGCTGATGTGTGTGATGCGAGGTATTTCATCAGGGAGTGGGGGTTTGATGGATTGTTGAGGCCCAAGGCTCGGGAGAAGTTGGAGCGGGCCACGCGGGACCAGTGTTGGGATGGGAGTGTAGGAGCAGTGATGGCCGCAATCCAGGTGCCTAGGATCTTGGCGGCATGGGCTTTGAAGTCAAGTAGGCCCATGCCACCATGATGATGAGGGCCAAACATGACCTCTAGCCGTACTGGTGGAGGGCGGCCTGACCAAAGCCATCCTTGCAGCAAAGCATACAGGGATTTGAAGAAGCTTGGGGAGAAGGGGATGGCGTGGGCTCCGAACCAGACTTTGGATAGGAGCATAGAGTTGGCAAGAACAACCCTGCCAGTGAGGGTAGTAGGGTGGGCTCTGAGAGAGGTGATTCGCTTCGTCACGTTGTCCAGTATATGGCACTCCATTACTGCTGACGCATATCCACCTGCCTCCATCCACACGCCCAGATGGCGCACCAGTCCTATGGTAGGACGTGGCACAAAGGGGAGCACCAGTGGAGCGGTGTGTGTTGAGTTAGTAAGGCGTGGACGTGGGCGAGCAGATGGGCCAGGTTGGGAACTAATTGCTGGGGCCCAGCAGTTCTGAAACTGACCAAGGAGGATAATTTCAGTTTTGGAGGCGTTCAGTGCCACGTTGCTTACCTGGGAATATTCCTGGATGAGGGCTTCAAGCGCGCGTGCATCTTTGTTATTAGACACCCCCACCACGCAATCATCTGCAAATGCCATCATCTTGACTGAGGTTTGGCCTGGCACATGGACCCCAGTGAGTTGGGCATTCACATTTCGCAGTAGTGGGTCAAGGCTGAAGTTGTATAAGAGTGGGCTGAGGGGGTCCCCTTGTCGCAGGCCCCTTTGAGGGCGGACTACTTCCGTAAGGAAGCCTGGGCCACGCACTGCCATTGTCACAGATTCCGTGAGCAGCATCACCCAGTTTATGAAGCGGGGGGTAGGCGGAATTGATGGAGGCAGGCCCTAAGGTATTCCAGTTTACTCTATCATAGGCCTTTTGTTGGTCCAAGAATACAAGTGCCCCAGAGGCTGTGGACTGACATACATTAGCCACAGAGTGCACATTATCCCAAATCGACCTTCTGGGGATGAAACTGAATTGTTCTGGGGAGATGGTGGCAGATGCTACAGTCCCTATGCGGTTAGCCATGATTTTTGTTAAAATTTTGGTGTCTGTGTTTGTTAGAGAAATGGGGCGCCAGTTGGCTAAGTCTATCTTATCCCCTTTCTTGAAGAGTGTGACAGTGAAGGCCTCATGTCCTCCTGGTAGGAGGCGCGTTTCCATCAGGCTTTGGTTAAGTGAGGCTAGCAGCAATGGGGATATATAATTGAAATATTTTTTGTAGAACTCATATGGAATGCCATCTGGGCCTGGGCATTTTTGGTTTGGCACACCACAAATGGCTGTCCATAATTTGTTCGGAGTAATTAAATTCTTTATTTCTGGGTATTGGAAAACAGTGCAGATATGAGCTCAGTTGAGAAATTCCGCCATTTCAGCTGGCTGAATTGGTTTGGCTCAGTATAACTCAGAGTAATATTTTTGCATTTTGATTGCCACTTTGGCCAGTGTGTCCACAATGGAATTATCCAATTTTCGCACTGGTGTGCAGGCCACGCTCTGGCGTGGTGCAAAATTTTTTAAAAAGAAGTATGCGGTACACTTGTCGCCATAGTGATGCATGTGGCCCTGTATTGGACACAAACCTGATGTTTGTGTTGCCTTTCGAGTGTGTTGAGGTGGGCGGCTGCCTCCGCCCACTTCCGGCCCCATGCAGGGCTGTATCCTGTGGCTGGAATGTTGGACTCCAAGTGGGCCATTTCCACCAGAGCGCGCGAGATAACCGCCGATGTGGCTCATGAGCGTCTGGAGGAGAGATGGTGATAGTGGCGGATGGTGTCCTCTTTGAAAGTTGCCCATGTGGAAATGGGGTCCACGCAAAATGGTGCAACAAACGATTTTGCCAAAGTTGCCTCTTCCACCCATGTGGAAAATCCTGGTGATGCGAGCTTGGGGGGTGGATTTTGCACCAATGTGGGGCCTTTGCAACTGTGACGGGTAAGTGGTATGTTATTGAGACCAGTCGGTGGTCA
Organism: Massospora cicadina; assembly: GCA_022478985.1. NCBI lineage: Eukaryota > Fungi > Entomophthoromycota > Entomophthoromycetes > Entomophthorales > Entomophthoraceae > Massospora > Massospora cicadina. Next base: position 44,024 of record JAKSZP010017672.1, on the reverse strand, counting down.
GAGAATTCCATTTTCATTGTTTTGAAGTGGGAGATGTGGTGTTGGAATTTTGCCGGCGTTAGAATAAGGTCAATGCGTGTCATGGACCTTAATTGGCCATTGTGGACGTGGGACGTGTTATGTTTTCAAGCAGTGGGGCATGTTTTGGCAGCGCATTCATTAACCCAAGGGTGGCTTTTAGAATGTGTAGTTCTACGTGACCCTGTGGGGCATGGGGTGAGGGCGGCCACCAGTCCGTTGGTGAGGTTAGCCAACAGTTCATGTCGCCAACTAGGAAAGAATCAGGGGGTAGCGGGAGGGATTTGACCAACGAGAAAAATTCCTGATGCTTGTGTGCACCGTTTGGGGTGTATATGCTGACGATTGCGTGTGTAACGTCAGCCCACAAGAAGGTGATGACGAGCACTCAGCCATTTAGGAATGTTTCCTGAGGATGTGAATTTGAAAAAATTATTTTTCCAAATTAGCACCCCACAGTGCTTCAACCAAAAGGATAGGGATGGAGGAGCATTGTTTACTAAGTTTCCTCGGAACCTCATGGACAGTGGGACTCCTGGATGGCCAGGATATCCACGGGTAAATTGTGTTGTAAAAAACTCATTTTCCTAGCCTGGGATGGGGAGGCCTTGAGTCTGGCGATATTCAGTGTCCCTAGAGTGAAGGTTTCCCCCTTTGCACCTTAGGTGTGAGGGGTGGGCCCCCAGGCCCACCAGCCTCTTCAAGGTCCCCATGGGCTTTCACAGCAGCACAGGTGTTAGCAGCAACGCTATTGGGGTTTTTGTTAATTTTTGCAGAAAGAGTCGTGTTGGCTTTGGCCTTCACTTTTTGTTTTCCTGACGTCAGACAAATTTTTTGCGGTGCAGATAAGTTTGGTGTACTGTCAAGTGGGTCAAAAAAAATCTCTTCAGTTGGGATAGGTCCCAAGTCAGTTTCAACCAGAGCTTGGGTGCAGCGATTGGGTGAGATCAAATCAATCAGATCCTCAGATTGAGTGGCCCACTCAGCATGGGCCTCCCAATCTGATTGGGTGATAAATTCCCAAGTTGCTTCCGCCGCGAGGGTCTCCATGTCCTCCTGGCATTGTGAGTATGGGATGGTGGTGGTGGCCTTGGCCGCTTCCTTGGCCGCGGCCCTACGGGCCTGCTTGGCCTTCTTCCGCTCCTGCAGGGAGATGGGCTTTACCAATAGGTAGCAGCCTTGTGCTCCCCACGGAATCCCCTCCTTGGTGCTTGCAGTTGGTTCATAGTGCGCCTCTCCGCTGGCCATGGCCGCCGAGGGGTGCTCTTGAAATGTGACGCCCTCCTTGATGGGGCATGCATGCGCCTTATGGCTGAACGCATCAAAGTGGGTGCAAATGGGGGGCGCACTGTCCACGGTTACCCGGAATGGGTGGGTGGTATGCCCTGCAATGTCAATAAAGGTGAAGTGCGGGATCTGGGTTAGGTCCTTTGCAATCTCCTCAGTTGGGGTCAGAACTGCGATGGCTTTGCCGGTGCACAGGTGTGGCATCAGCGTTAAACGTTGCATTTCAAAAGATTGTATTTCGCCATATACGGCGAGACCATCTTTCAGGTGTTGCTCTAAAATGTCACGTTTTACTGTAGTAGGTAAAAAGTCAAACGTGAGGAAAATTTGGTTTGATTTTGTCCATCTGGTGCGTTTGGTTTTGACAACCTGTTGCCCTTTGGGGAGGTTGACCACTATGCGCACCACTGCAGCCTCGTCTGCTGCTATTTTGCTTTCAAAACCTAGGTCCAGCCAACTGCGCGACATGGAGTGAGGTGCAACGTACACCACAGTCAGGAAAATTTTGTGTACCTCTTCACAAAATTTTTCCCATAAGGCCGTTTTTTGGATGTCCAGATACACACAGACTCCAAATTCTACCGACGAAAGTGGCTGGGAGTGTGGCGTGTTGATTTACTGGTTGCATCGTGCTTGCCACGCGAGTATCTCTGGGGAAATTGTGACCGCCAGTTTTTTGAGATTTTTGTCTATTCTGCCAGATTCTCCGGGGCGTTTTCAAATGTTAGAGGCCGCGGGCCTTCCGCCTGCTCCTCTTTCCTTGCTTGCCCAACTGCTCCCAGACATGGGCGCAGACTAATCTCCTCTGTGAGATAATCAAACTATATTTAGTCTTGAATTGAATAGGTTGCAAAAGTGTTTGCAACAAGAAAGAAAAGTTAGCTACACTTAATTGATGATGAGCAAGATATCTCATCCACAACACATCTTGCTGTCGTTGGTGGTAAAAAGGGTTGCTACTATTGTCTGCAGGCCCTTGTCCTAATTGATACCCTCTTAAAAACTGCTGCTCAAGACGTTCCAGCTCTTCAGGTGAAATGGAATTGTCGGGATAGGTAATAATGGGTACATCCTCCCAATTAATCTGGAACACAGTCATTTCAGTATTCCCATTGGGCCCAGCGATGGTCCTGAATAATTGATTGGGATTGCTCCCCTGTTCAGCGTGGTCACCATCTGTGGTCCCAGCCATGAGTGCCACTTGTTGAGTTTTGGGCTTTATTCTGATGGCTGGTTCTTCTCTAATAGTAGGGTAAAGTTTTGGGCGTCTATTATAGGGGACAATAGACAGGATGGTGATTAAACTTAAGTTATGACTTCTTGGTAGTACTCAAATTGTATACCCTGTCATTTTACTTGGATGATGGCACGCCGCCCTGATCCTACTGATCCCAAGTAAAAATTGACCAATACAAAAGAAAGTACTAAACAAAAAAGTTTATAAGTTAAAAAATATAAACAAGTCCAGTATTTGCATATTTTTTATTAGTATCAACTTGAGGGTTATTTATAGGGTTCAGTGTTCACCACGTCTTACCCATGACGTCTCATTTTCAATGGCATTTGGCCATGTAAAATGTTTGTAAGAACGTCTACAAATACTTTGACTCAGGGCATCCTGCTCATCCTCAGGGTCAGAGTAAACACCATCATCATTCTCAAGACGGCGTTTTGGACAAATATAAAATAGCTGAACTAATTCACTTTCACATGTAATTGGCAGCACATACCAAGGCGATTTGTATCACTAGATAGTAATTAATTCAATTAAAAACTTGACCAACATAAAAAACTAATTTTGACATAGACCAACAAAGCCCATGTGCCCAAGTCATTAAGTCAAAACTTAATTTAAGTCTGACCTAACTAACAAAGCCCTTGAGCCCATGTCATCAAAGTCAAATATTATTAAGTTCTCACTAGGCCACCAATCTCGAGTTTGGATATACTTAGGATACACCTGATCCATAATCGCTGATTTTGATATGATCAAATATCTAACGATTAGGTCCAGTCAATTACTCAACAGTTGCCCTGGGTGACAAGGGGTATGGCCACCCTCTTTGGCCCCTTTTTGCTCATAAATGGGAAGAGAGACTGATCTATGCACAGAGGACGCTCCCCTGGACTTACATTACCCTTTCCATTTTCCTAAGGGACGGCATTGCTGCTGAAAAAACATGAGGGCCACATTTTTATGAGCCTTGGGCAGTTTGATCACCACTACCGTTGCAACTTTTTTGGGGGGATGGGGAGCATTGGGGTGGGACTCATGAAATGCTTTGACCAGTTCCATGCAATTAGCGCAATACTGAGCCTTGAACCAGCTGTTTTCATAAGCCAGATACTCCTTCCATGCAATAAGATACTGAACTGACAGCCAGATTTGTGAGATGCCAATATGGTTTCAACCTCAGCTTCCTCTGCATCCTCTACCACAATTGGTTCAGCTTTGGTGGGAAAGATTCCCTTGAATGGGGACAACTGGGACACGTGGAAGACGGGGTGTTGTTTCCAATGAGCTGGAAGTTTTTAAATGGAAAGCACTATCCCCAAGTCTTCATCCACCAGATGGGGACCTGAGCGCTTGCTTGAAAACTTCTGGGAAGGCATCTGCATCCGCAGTAGGCCTGTATCTAACATAACATGTGAGCCCACCACAATATTGTGACCAGGAAGTCATTTATGATCCGCAAACCATTTATAATTGTAAATACCTTTTTAGAAGCTCATGCACCAAGGACTGGGTAGACTGAATATGATTGACATGATATGTGGCAGCAGGGACCTCTGGATGTAGACAGGGACCAACCAAGGAAAAAGGGTTATAACCAAACGTCACTTCACTGGGAGAAAACCATGTAGAAACTTGAGTACCATTATCATAGGCAAATTGGGCAAGAGGGAGGTCATTGGCCCAGGTATCTTATGTGGCCGATGCATAACAACGCAAATACTGTTTCAAAATTTGGGTAACTCACTTGATTTGTCTGTCAGACTGGGGGTGGTACACGCTGGATTGGCAGGGGGTGATTTTTAAAATAAATAAAAGCTCATTCCAAAACCATGCTGTAAAGTGGGGTCCACGGTCACTGATGATCTCCTGTGGAAGACCAAACATAGAGAACACATGGTGTATGAAGAGACGAGTGGTTTCTTCTGACGTGATTGTAAAAGCACAGGGAATAAATAGGGAAAATTTGCTGAAATGATTGACCACAACCATCACCGCTGTAAACCCTTTTGATCAGGGAGTTTGACAATGAAATCCACAGACACTGATGTCCATGGACCCTCCGCCTGTTGCAAGGGATGTAGAAGGCCATTTCTTTCTGAGCAGTCCAACTTGGCTTGAGCACAGTTAATGTAATCGGCAATCCAGGCTGGAACTTACTTAGTTAAACCTATCCAGTTATAAGTCCGCTTGGTCAATTTGATGCATTTCTTGTTGCCTGGATGGCCAATCATGGGACGGTTGCGATGCGCACAAAACACCTCAGTTCTAAGGGAAGGAGGAACCCAAACCTTTGACCTAAAAATAAATGAGACCCCTCACCAAAAGAATACAGGGAATGTTTGTGGGTTTGGAGAGATAATTGATCAAGTAACTCCACTCCTATGGTGCAGGACAACTGAGCTGCCAAAACCTTTGAAATGAGAGGAGCATCCGGAGCCAAATCTACTGAGGTGACCACAGGCGGAACAATAGATAGCATTTGGGTGGTGGGGATCACATCAACCAAGTCCACTTCCTCTGAATCTGTGGGGCAATGGACTAGATTGCGACTAAGAAAGTCAGGAAGCACATTTAATGAACCTTTCATGAATTTGTATTTAAAATTGAAACTGCATAAATCCTGATAGGTATGGGCCTGCCTGTGTACCAATAATTGTATTTGCAGAAATATAAAAAAGCTTGGTGGTCTGTATGCAAAGTTAACTCATGTTGGGCACCCTGTAACAGGTACTGCCAATGAGTCAATGCCCATGCTATGGCTGCCAATTCCTTATCATTTAGCCCACGATTGCTCAGTTGAAGAGAACTTCTGGGAAAAGTATGCAATCAGATGTTCTAAGCAATCATGCTCCTGGAGCAGAACTTCCACAACAGCAACTGATGAAGCATCACAAGCGATAATATATGGTTTGGAGGGGTCCACATGTTTTAGAATAGGGGATGATAAGAATAATTCTTTAATCGCCTCAAACGCCTGCTGGCATTTGGGGGTCCAACGAAAAGGTACATTCTTACCTGTGAGGGGGTGGAGTGGGTCAGCCAACTGGGAAAGAGCTGGGGAAAATTTCTTTAGGAAAATAATGGTACCTAAGAAACTCCATAAATGTTTTTTAGTTGTTGGAGTTGGCCACTCGCGGATAGCATCTAACTTATTGGGCAAAATCGCATAACCATCTTTTTAAGGCCACGTTTCCAATAAAGGTAACTCCTCCTTATAAAACTCGCATTTTAAAGGCTTGACAATTAGGCCCACCTTGTGCAAAGCAGCCACGACCGCTTTTAAGTCTTTAGCATGTTGTTTGGAGTTGGTGAATGAACTAAGACGTCATCAATATATGCAACCGTGCATGTATACTGGAGGTCGCTTAGCACACTATCAATCATTCGTTAAAAGGTGGCTGGCGCGTTCTTCAGCCCAAAGGGCATTATGAAGAACTGAAAGATCTCATTTAGTACTAATTGCAGTAAGCCATTCTTGACCCTCCATTACCCTTATTTGGTCAAAGGCATTGATGAAATCAAGCTTGAAGAACACGTTAGACTTTGCAATCACTTTACTGATAGCTGCTCAAGAGGTAAAGGGTAGGGATCATTTACTGTAATTTTATTTAGGTGACCATAATTCACACAGGGATGGAGATAACCATCAGCTTTCCTGGCAAAAATGACGAGGGAGGCAATTGGCGACATCTCTTTAAACAATCATCCTTTCTTGAGCATATTGTCTAACCAGGTGTTAAGAGCAGCCTCCTCTTCTGCCATGTGTGGGTACAACGGAAAGTTGATGTTCACCAACTGTACCATTGTTTGTAATCCTAAATTGAATTTTGTGTGAGGGGGAAAACAGTCTGCTTTCTTGGAATCAAAGATACTTCGATAATGCATTAATACTTCAGGAAATTCATATGGAAGGCCTGAAGGGGAAACGATGGAAGTAATGGAGATGCGGCCTTGTGTTTTCTTGAGGGTATTAACTAAGGGAAACTCTCCCTCCGTTTAATTATTGGTGAAAGACAACATATTTGACTCCAGATGAATCTTAACATGTTGCTGGCGCCACCATCCAACCCCCAGATAACTGGAAACACCAAGTTTGGCATTGCTGAAAACTGATTGCAAAAGCTGAACTGATGTACTGAGACCGAAACTGGCCGTTAGACTAGATATGAGGTCTGGGAGGCTGAAAAAGCAACCATCACCAAAGGACCTACATCCATATTGAGCTCCAATTGTTGGGCTAGTTCCACAATCATAAAATTTCCCGCAGCTCCAGTATCCACCAAAGCCTCAAAGAAAATGTGATAGACCTGACACTAGTCTTCATGGCTAGTAGAAAGTAAGCGAGGTTCTCTTTGTTAGTAGCTGTAGTTGAATCCAGCAATACTGAAGAGATGATAGGAGAGTCAGGGGAAACCACTAGGTTCATAGTGGGAGTAAACCCTTCACAAGTCAGATAGTCAGAACATACTGACATGAGCATGATAGCCTCAGCAACTATGGGATGTGGATCAGACATTTTGAGTGATACCCGGCCAACATGACCTGATTAAATTTCCTTTGCAACCTGAGTCAGTTGGAAAGAGGGGACCATTGCTGCGCCAAAATATATAGGTAGGCGTAAATGGTTAGGAATGATGGTTGGTTGATTATGTCAAGCAAATAGCAAGTTAGAATCAGACCAGCCTGCCGGCCTAGGTGCTGGAGCACCTGAACGGCAAACCAGAACTCCAAAGGCACTGCTGATGGAGAGACAGATATGAAACTAGAGAGGAGTTTTACAACTACTTGCTAATGAGCCAGAATCTCATACAGGCACATAATAAAATACCATACAAAGATGACAATAACCCTGAGGGGTGTTGGAGTGCTGGTAGAAAGGGCACTTTATTTTTCAACATAAAAACTAAAGTTAGGGAAAGGTTTTTTTAATAGAAAATAAAGGAAGAAAATTGAGCAACAATTTTCTCAGTGCGTTACAACTGATTAAACAGTGGTCAATTGACGCGGAAACAAGCAGGGATTGGGTCCCTCAAGTTTGACCTAACTGGTGAATTTACATGGGGATGGGGGCAGATAAGCTCAATAAGAACTAACGTCAAAGGATTTGGTGGCAGGCTGAGTCACTTTTGTTTTCAACCTTGAATGCCTGAACTGAGACTTAACTGCATTTTTGGCAGTTGGCACAACAGCATTTGGCTTAATGAGCAATAGGAATCCCCCAGGGCCACCCCACTTAGGGGCAGCCCCACTTGGTTTGGAACAGGTTTGGGATGCCCAGCCCACCCGTGCTCAGTCACTGGACTGTTCATTCAGTCAAAAGTGCTGCGTCAGCTGCAACTCCCAATTTGCCAGATGGGAGCTATACATAGGTATCATCCCCAATGATTTTGAGAGGGGGTTAAAATTCATAAATTGCACTTCTGTGCGAATCAAAGCCATCAGCAATTCTGGCTGATGATTCAATCTTCATCCCTTTTTGACTATATGTATTCCAATTGTCCAGCTTGATTTCCATCAGTTTCAGACCGATCAATTTTAATTCAGCAATCTCAGCACAGATTTCCTTAATCTGGCTAATGAGTTTGGCTGAGGTGAGCATAGGTACTGGGGGAGGGGTCCAAAGAGGGTAGGCCATTACCCAGCGCTCATATACCATGAGGGTAAGGTCGCCCTGGGTGACGAGGAGTATGGCCACCCTCTTCAGCCCCTTTTGCTTAGAAACGGGAAGAGTGACCAATCTATGCACATGGGATGTTCCCCTGGACTTACACACACCTTCAGGCACTCTGGTGACTCTTTCTATTGAGCATTTAGCCTCAATTTAAGATCCTACTAATGGTACCTTGATATCTTATAATTGGGGTTCTATGGCGGTTTAAGCTATTTCACTACCAATCCACATTATTGTAAACTGGAAAGTCATTGTGAGACAACGCAGGCCCTTTGGCCCTGCAGCCATGAAAATCAATCTCAGGTATACCATTTAACTTATAAAAGTTTAACAAGAAGTCAAATGTGCACAATTTTCTTGATACTTTGAGATTAGTATGGGAAGCGCGTCCAATTCTGCTAAGTTGGAAATGGTAATGGAATCTATTGATATCAAAAGTCTTAAGATATTTAGCTGAAATTATATATGGCAACATGTACTACCTTAACACTAAAGATTTTTATGGGAATCCAGCTGTTTTTGGCTTGCTGGTGCTAATTGTTACTGAATTTCACAAAAGGGTTTTAGATAATAAAGGAATAAGAACAATAATAAACAAAAAATATACTTTTTAAAAAGGTTTTATTAGTGTAGAAACCAGCCAATTTCTACTTGCTGATTCTTTTTGCCTTCTGTATTCCACAAAATTTTGTAAATATAATCAAGTTTAAAATACTAATAAAAAAGGGTGGTTAGCTGAACAGGTAAAACTGCTTCCACCCCTAGTGCAGGTTTTGAGTTCGAAACCTGTAATGGTTAGAAAACATTCTCGTTGTGGTATGTTTGTCCCAAGGTCGACCCACCTCAAATAATTTTTTAAAATATTAATAAAAACCAGATTTTATATTTTTTGGTGCGATAAAAGAGAAAAATAGACCCATCAATATCCAACCATTTAGTATTTAAACTGTATCAAGGGTTGAGGGGAATTCAAATAAGTTTGGAATAACTTACCCTAGTCTGTTTTAGGAAATATAAGGGAGCAACCTATCAAAGCTCAGGATACTTGCTTCATTTTGGCTGAACAATGAAAGGGGGATTATTATTGATCAAAATGTACCCATGATGTAACATTTTATAAACTTCAGCCAATCCCCATCTGAGAAATTTATTGCACCTTGGGGGACCCCCACCAAGCCTATAAAAGGGGTGGTCCCTGCATAAGTGCTTTGAAGGACCTAGTTTTGGTTTGGGAAGTACCTTCTGATAGTTGCCCCATGGTCCATTGTGTGGTCAGAATAATCTGACTGCTCTATTTTAAATTTTTTTGCCCATGCAGGATTTAAAATGATGTTACCCCAATTAACGGTGTTCCACCAAGAATTGGCCAGAGTCTTTTGGCTGATATCAGCGTTAGCATTATTTAAATCATTTGCAACATCATTGCAAACTTGCAAATGGCTGACATTTCCATTATTTGGCGGATTTCTACCCAAAACATTCTTTTTTTGCAGCTGGGAGGGAAAATGTCTGACAATTAGTGTCAACATGGGGTAAAAAATGAACGTTTTCAATATGCACCTCTCAGTATTTAAACTGTATTGAGGGACAAAGGGAATTCAATGGTACATTGGAATAGCTTAGTATGATTAGAATTAGGAAAATTGTAAATTTGACCTATTAAAGCTCAGAAAACTCAATTCATTTTGAATGAACGATGGAATGAGAGTTAGATTTAGACAAGATGTACCCATAGGGCAACAATTTAATATCTTAACCAATCCCCTTTTGAGAAAATTATTGCACCATGGGGGACCCCTGCCAAGCCTATAAAAGAGGGTGGTCCTCACTTGGTGTTGACTTTGAATTAGACGTGACCTGAGGAGAAACCTCTTGTGGACTCCCTAGGTTCCTCCACATGGTCAGGGAAATTTGAATTCCCATTGTTCTTTTTCTTTCCCATTTAGAATTTGTAAAAGTGTTATCCTAATTTTCAGGGTTCCACTGAGATTGACCAGGGTCTATTGGTGATAAAAATTGTTATTGTTATTATTATTTAAACTTTTCTAACATCAACACGGACCTTTAAATGTCTGACATTTCCATTTTGGCCAATTTTGACCTAAAACATTCTTATCTTGAAGCCAGGAGGGCAAATGTCTGATAATCTTCTTATCATGGAGTTTGGCGGTTCAGAAAGGAACACTACATGAAAAATGAGGTTACTCAACCTCTAATTTATTAGAGAGTAACTTATACAAGTATTGCTAAACGTTTCTATTTGGAGGCGCAGATGCTATCTGGGACTAACATAGAAATGATTTTAGCTCACAGATAACTATTTGAGTTTTAAAAGCCCCAAGGGACTCCTAGTGTGGGAAACTATTGCAGGATGAAGGCCTGGGGTACTGCCTCCCACCACACTAGGGCTGCGCGAATCTAAGCATCACTTAAAATGTGGCCTGACCACAATTGGGAGTATCTAATGCCACCTCCTAAACTGACATATGCCCGCCCTGTTTAAGTACTGGGCAGCTCGTCTGCACCAGCCATAAACAGGCTATATGCCTCTCATCCCCCTTGTGGGGGACAAAACCTGATGACCCCCAGGTTTAAGGCCCTGAGGGGGAGATGCTGAAGCCTTCCTCTTTGTCACCTGCATCCTGTTAACGGATATGATGCTTTTTGGCCCCTTTTTGTCTAGGAAGCATTGGAGTCCTTTCAGATCAGCCTTAACTTTCTTGCATGATCAGTTTTGCTATCAGCTGGCTCATGCCAACTGAACTGGTAGCTAGCTGAGCTTCAGGCCAACTTGACAAACCGCAGCATTTATTGTAGGCAGGTGCACCAAAGTGCAGCCAACCAGGATTTCCCCTCCCTTGTCCTGGGGTCTACACCCGTGCAACCCCAGCTTGTGGAACGGCCATTTTACAGGCGCCCTGCCCAACTCATACCCCCATTCCTGCACATATTCTCCCCTCAAGGAGTGGTAGACACCCGCAAGAACAGGTCAGCACAGTCATCACTACCATCCCTCACTTCTTTCAGGCCACTATAGGACCTAACCAGCGTGCCTCTCTTGGTTCTGGTATTAGCTACTCACCCATGTTTCCACAGGCTTTTCCCTGTTGCACCACATGGAGGCCTCAGCTTACCCTAATTAGCCAACCCACAAATCACTCTTCGCCATGCCTGTGAGACTTATAAAGAATTGTATTGGGTTTTGATATTAGTTTAAATGAGGATAATAATATTACCCATGTGGTAAATTATCTCTGCAGATGAGCCATAACTTTTGAGGGTCTTAATAAAAGGCATTGGGAGTATCATGACTTACACCCTAGGGCTGTCTAACTGTAGTAAAAATTAACCTTCCACACAGCCCTCGCTTCAATAGACCTGATATTAATCATAATCACTTATTATATTGTAATAAATTAAGTGTTATTCGCATTTTTCCCCTAATTTGGCTTTTTAACCTAAAGTTTATTATGTGAACCCATGAATGATAAAGACTTGGAAAGATATAGGGAGGATTATAACTTGGACTTTTATCTCCACAACCTCTAAAAAAGCTTTAGATATAGAAAAATCCCTGGAACCTTTTTTCATTAAACAAAAATACACCAATAACAAACCGCCTCTGGAAGTTCAACAAGTTATACTGGATGATATAGTAGTGGTTACACCTGATCACAGAAAAAATGTGAGTCTGAGTTAACAGAAAGTAATGTATAAGCCTTATGATCTTCAACTAGAACAAAATGAGCTTATGTACTCTTTAATGAGATTTTTCAAGTTGAAAAGGGTCCAAGTGGCCATACTCAAAATGAGTTTTAAGAAATTCAGTCCTCAACTAGGCAAAGAATTAGATTTATATAGTTTTGATAGCACTTTGGATGTCCTCTCCATAAATTCTGCGGATGATTATTTTTATGAATGCATCTATATAGATTCTACTGTAAATAAGATCAAAATTAAATGATGGTTGACAGTGTGGCACCAATTAAAAATGCCCACTAAACTTTTAAAAAAACTGATCCTTGCTCCAGACATAGATCATAGAAGTCAATGGTATCATGGGCCTTCAGAACAAAGCCTCTGTAAGAGCCTACAATGCATCGCTTTTGCATCTTGGCTCATTGGTGTATGTGCTCCTGCCATCGTTTTCCCAAATTAAAATTTACCTTCCCTTATTGAGACATCATTTATGAGAACTTATAGAGTCAAAGCCAAATTTGAAGAGATTACTTTTATATCCTAGGATTTGCTCTTCCATAATCTTATATATGGAAAGGTGAGGCCCCTGTGCCTTAAAAATAGATTTGTTAACCTTGTGTTTAAGGATGGCATAGTGTAAATTGGTTATCAGCAGGTGTTTGGCTTTATTTGCAGTTACCTAATCATATTATGGATTCTAAGGTATTCCACTAAGCACTAATTATAGCTTAAGCATCCTGGCAGGCAACAATTTATAATAGGGAAACCTTATTTTTAAAAAATCTTTGGGGATTATATGGAAAGATAATTGCCCCATTTTACCAATAAAAATTGCAACCAGTCACTGACCTGGGTTTATCCTTATAGACCATGGAGAAATCCAAGTGCTCCTAGCTGCTTGTATCTTTACTTTATTAAAATTAAGTGCCATCAAATTGTTGCTTTTGTTCATATCTTGCCAGATTAGGGAAGTGCTAATTGCACATGATTTTGGCAATCTGCAAAACTTGGGCTTGGCGGCACGTTTGCCAATATGTATGTATTCTGGTACTTGAGAAGTGCCTCTCTGGGTTAACAGAGGATAAAAAGGACAAAATGCTGGCCCTTTTTAAATATTACAGTGTATTTTTGTGAAAGAAGACTTTAATTTGGGTTGTGAACATGATATATTAATCATAATGACACCTAAAACCATCCGCCCATTTGCCTATATATTTTTAAATATTTAAAGGTGGCGGATGAATTTGCTAATGAAGAAGTTACTCAGCTGGTGCAACACGTGATGATAAATCCCTCCAAGATCCTTAGCTTCCTGGTGTCTATAAAAAGAAGGAAAATTCAATTTGTGTAGTAACTAATAATGGGAAGCTTTCAGTATAGCCAAAAAAGACTTTTGCCCTTACATATCAATGATGCAATAGACTGCTTGGGAAGCTTAAAATAGTTTCAGCCATGAATTTTAAGTTCTGGCTATTGGAAGATCAAGATGCCTAAAAAATCTTCCTTTCAGTTATACATCACTTTTAAAAAATTATGTTACCCTAGAATCTTTGCACTTTAGAGAATTTAATGTATAGTATAGAAAATGGCAGTAGAACCCATTAACAATCCCACCAACTTGGAAGAAAAACAAAAACCCATCTTAAACCATACAACAAACCAGGTTGCCAACGTGTGTGTCCACCAGAACACCTTCTTTTAGTCAGAAGCCAGCAAAGAAGATGACGCCATACAACACACTGATAAAAATGTGATCAACGCTTACAATATGCTCAATGCACCCACCTTTCTTGACCCCATCTTGACTAAAAGAACAGATAAAATTTTTTTAATGTAATGTTTCATTTTAACCACCATTTCCAGTGGCAGAAAATATCATTGTCATGGTAACCACCCATGAAAGCGAGATGTTTTATCATCAAAAAATTTCTTTAATACTGACTTTTAAATCCTAAAAAATCAAATTTATATTTGAGGGGTCAGATGAGCATATTAACAACACTGAATTTTTTTGATCATTAGTAAAAACCAAGAATCAATCCAAATGGAGAGAACCTTACAAGAGGAAAATATTTCACTTGAGTGATCGCTATTCCTGTTGATTGTTTCAATGATGAGTATGAGCCCATTCAATTAGAGCCATTCAATATGATTGGAAATTTACAATCTGACACCACAACCTGAGGTCTTGTGGTGAAAAACTGAAAGATGAAGGCCAAGAAATTCAGGGAAAAGCTAGCACTCTGAATGTGACGCCAACCCACATTGTGCTGGTGGCGTTGATTTAAATAAGGGATGACCCTTGAGGGAACCTGGAGACTACCCCTGCAGCTCCCCCCAAACTGCACTTGCAGTTTCAGTGCAGACCAAGAACAAATGTACCAAAGATGCCACTGAGGACTGTAAGAAATGAATAACACCTGTCCACCCATTTCTGACCTCCATGAAGCCACTTTTATGGTGGAGGTTAATAAAAGATGGGCAAAAACAAGAGCCCAAAGAGCTTCCCTTGATCATCACTAGCACAAGAGCAACGTAGTGTAGCCACAACCCCATCAAGTTATATTTTAATGACTACTTTACCTACTTTATGGCGATAGCCAAGGCCTTCCCTCTCAACACAACCATCCACAAGGTGGCGGAAGGCTAATGCTTTAATGTGGGCTTCACAAGTGTAGCGGATGCAGACAAGGCCACCGTCATCAATATTGCCATCCAACGTGGATACCTACGCATCATCAGAACTAAATCAAACCTTGTTAAGTCCCCTGGGTGAGCTTCTCTAAAACCTGAAAACATTCAACATGAAATCATCTTAGCTTATTATTCGTTGAGGGCTAATGGATTATGGCTACATAATATCAGTGCAATTCAGCATGCCAGCTTACTATAATCTGACTTAATGAGCTTATGTCACCATAGCATCATATATACCAAAACCTATGGTTTCCCACAACATAGAAAGCATACCACATGTAGCTGTCATTGGATCCTTCCCCAAGATCTTTTTCATGATTTCATAATCAAGCATGGCCCCATTGCTCATAGTGCAACGCCATTAGTCACCTTTACAAAAGCTGCCCTTCATTTAAACAATTCATGTGGACCACCAAACATCCCCCTTTGTGGGCTGGAAGAGGGATCAAGCAGCAGCAGTGATACCTCAACCAACCCATTAGGTTCCGGTAGGAGCTTTTACTAATTGCATTAATAAAGTGCTTAAAAACACAGAGCCAACAGTGCAATAATACCCCCTTGGAGATGCAACACCTCTTCTGGTAGGGACCCTCTCCATTATCCCAATCCCATCACCAACACAAAATAAATGCAAGCCCATGAACCCATCACTATCTTCAGTGGATACCAACCCAGCGGACACCACCCCAGCGGATCCCCTAATTAACTTAGTTGAAGCTACCTGCTACTCTCAATCAATTAATACACCCCACTGATGGAGGACAACTGGAGAACTCTTACTAATCCAGACCCCCCAACCCAACATGCCCACAGCCAACTGTTCAGGTCACATATTAGACTTCCTTCTCAGTACTGGAGGTAGTGTATATGTTCTTTGGAAGCTCAGATGGAGCCCATATGGAGGAGTCTGGAGAGCACCTAAGGGCCCTTCCTAACAAATTAGTGGGGGTGGCATACTAAGTTGGCTCACAGGATCTCTTACCCTCTCATCCAGAATGACCCTTAACCCCCTCAATGCTCTTCTCAGATTGCTACTAAAAGTCAATGTAAGAATTGAGCTCAGCTTGATTGCTACATTTTGACTCAGATTCAGAAGGTCCAAATATGAGTTAAATTGCTTTAGAAATACTTTTGGCTCAGTCATTTTGGGCACTGGGTTGTGCCTCACCCAAGTTGTAGATTAGGTTTTTATGAGCCTAATCAATGACTCAGGTGAGGCCCCCAAAGGGCAGCCTTTGTAAGACATGCCTTCCAATTCCAAAGTTCACTTCGGAATTTTAACCCTAGCATTCCATTCCTGGGGAGCATTGTCAGTTTCTCCCCAGATGAGCTCTGGTTGGCAGGCCCTTTTACATCCAAAATAAAAATAAAGGTTGTTTATGGGCTTGCATACCTCGCTTACCTGTTGGTATTTTTCATCCTGTTTTGAGGAGCTTTTCAAGTGGTTGAGTCAGACCAACCCCAGAGGACTTTGCATAACCAACAAGTAGTAGGCAATGTTTGGCGCAGTCGTTGCCCCAAACCTCTCCCTACTCAGTTAGGCTGCTTTGGTTGCTTTTCAGTGCACAAAAAGATTATTTTAGTATATGGCGGTTGGAACTGGGATTTTACATCTGTGACATAATTCTGAAGTCAAATGTGCACTGCACGCCTCTGGTCCTCAGTTCAGCTGATCTCAGTGGTCGCTCAGTCCCAGTTGTTGAGAAACCAGCACTGGTGGGAGCCAGTAACTTATAGCCAACCCTGGACCTGAAGTGACCATTAGTTGAAAATCCAAGTGGGGCCTCCTGCTCACCAGGGATTTGGTGGCACCAAAGGACCTGTCCCAACAGGGCTCCCTTACCAATGGATGGTCTGCCCAGAAAGGGGTGGGAAGTCCAGATACTCTGTACCATGTACCCCTCTCATGTTTCTGTTGGAGAAAGAGCCTTCCTGGTCAGGATGGGAAGACCATCACCAACTTGAGCTTGGGAGGGGGTTCACAACAAAGTCAAGTGCTGGGTGTGCACCTTTGGGCCAGGGGCTGCCCAGCCGTGCTGAGCTGCGCACTGGGTACCCCTCTCACACTTTTTTTTTTTTTGGAGAAATCGCCTTCCTGGTTGGGATGGGAAGACCATCGCCAACAGGAGTCTGGGAGGGGGTGCACAATACAGCCACATGATGGGCGCGTGTCCTTGGGTCAGATGGGCTGATTCCAGAAGCCCAGCCCCAAATCACCCTTGCCATTTATATTTACCCTCAAGGGGCCAAGAGTTTATCCAGGCTAATTTTCCTGTGGTTTGAGGTAACTCATCCCAGGAAGCCCTCATCATGGCGGCCTTCCTCTGTGGGGCCCCTCTTCCGGGAGGGTCCCTTCTCTAATAAGTGGTAATGTAATGATTGAGTTCATCTCAATTATTACATTTTGACTTAGATTCAGATTTTCTGAATTTGAGTTGAATTACTTTAGAAATAATTTTGGCTTGATCATTGTTGGTATTTTTGCCCATATTCCCAGCCTGCTAGATTACCTGGTGTCACTAGGGGAAAATTTCCTAAAGCGAAGTGAATCACAAATCAGTTGGCCCAAATTTTGGAGGAACTACGTTTGGGGGATTTTGGGATATTCGCCTGGTTGTATCCATTAGGGATCAATCCGGATGAATACCTAATATCTCATTGGGTGGAGCAGCTGACGAAATAGGGGCATCTGATAGTGATTAACTATCAGGTGTACCAATTTGGATTGGTCAGATTTCATCACCAACTGATTGGGAATGAGTAGTGAGTTGCAAGGCGAGTGATGCCGCCTGCAACTAGTGAATTAATTATTTTGTGAATTGACCTTCCATAATGGGTAAAAAGTCCCATTACCTAAGCAGGTCGCTAACCAATTATGGTTGGTTCACTTGGATCAAGAGGAAACATTAGGGACATGTTTCTGACTCTTTTCATTTGAGGTCTTGAGGATGTCCAATGATGAAATCCTAGCCAGGATGGGGAAGACCATTGCTGCTGAGACGAGGAAGGCTGATTTAATGGCAACAGCTGCCATTTCATCAAAGAGGTGTCAACTGAGGGTTAGATGGCCGAATCCCCTATAAATTCAATAGGATTCACTATAATAAAAAGACAACTATTACTACAAACATAATTATTACTATGAAAAACATTATTAGTTTTATTTGTAGATTCGGTTATAGTTAGACTATCAGCATCCTGTGTGAAGTTCCATCTCAAGAATATTATTGCAGAAGGCAATAATTGGTAGACTCTCAGAGAGAAGAGTAGAGATCTGAGCGGGGATCTAGAGACAAAGGGAACCACAACTAGGGGATAGCTTCCAACTGTGTGTTGGGCTGAAGGAGACTGTCATCAGAGGATCTTGATGAAGATTGAGTGGACAGTAATAGAGGGAACGAATCCCTATGAATATGACTTAAAGTATTTAATTGGAAGTACTGGCCAAAGCGTTGGGCCTGATAATAGTTTTAACTCAACTATGGATAATAGTCTCCATACTATTATCAGATAATATATTGTTTACAACGCGAGGTGCACGAGGAAATTGAATCTGTGCAGTAAAAAGGTTACTGGGTTGATGACCAATAATCAACTCCTTAAGTAAATTTTTACAAGTTGGTGCTTACTACAGGGGGTAGTTGAGTAAAGAATCTATTATAATGTTGTACAAAGAAGATGTTTCCAATTTTGAAAATAAGTTACTGAAGGAAGTAACGAAGATAGAAAGTGAAGAGGATTACGTTCTATGGTGTTCATCCAGCTCCACAGTAGAGCTCCGAGTGAAACAAAATGAAGATTAAAGTTCAGGGAAAAGAACTTGCAGCCTAGATATGGAACTATCTAGTGCTGCAAGGAAACCAGTTCCACCATACATCTACTTGAGATAAAGAGTTTCGGCAGGGCCAACTTGGGTTGGAATTGGGCCCGCTGTAAATAGTCCCAAGGAACAGCAAAATCAACTCAGGTTGAAATTGGATCTGCTTTATATAGACCTGAGGAGAGAGTGTCTAGATGAGGCATTGGACAAGGTAAGAAGCAATCAATTTGGAGAATTGGATTGCCATATCAATGGAGAGATGAAGTCAAAGTAGGAAATGATTGATCCAAGATAGTTGAGGAAATCATTTGATTTAATAACACTCAATCACTGGTCAGAAGTTGCTGGAGACAAGTTCATTAATTCCGGAGAAATTGGATGAAGCTAATGAGGCCAGAACGACCTGTGTAATTAAAGATAGCCATGAAGGCTGAAAATCTTTTTCAGAGGAAAAAACAAGCTGAACAATCGGATGAAACTGTTGGCTGATGAGATACAAAGATCCAAAAGCATCAATTTCATATTAAGAGATGAAATTAGAGCCTGTTGGACAAATTTCCAGTCAGGATTATAAGCCTAATTCAGGAGAACTGATGAAGTTGGCAAGTATGGCCTATACATGATAAAACAGCGCTGCTGGTCATATATGGAGAAAGGTCAATACTAATTGGTAGTATTGAGCCTAAGAGAAAATAATTGCAATGTTCCCAGCGGACCTCTGAACCATTAAATGGTTGTGTCCTTAGATTTTGATCAAGTCCCAGAAGGGGACCTTTGAACCAAATGGTTGGTCAAATCTTAAGAGGATAAGATTCTGAACCATGATAACTGGTAGGTTTAAGTACCCAGGACCCAGTTAAGATGAAGGGAAAGGAAGGACCTCTGAGCCTTATTGTAGGTTGCAAGTTCCATTGCAAAAGAAAAATACAAAAAATATATAGAATATTAAAATATCGATTTTATGGTCTAAGAGTTCAGGACTTGAGAAGCAATGAGAGATGCTGACGGAAATCCTAGAAAACTGGGGAATTCCCTTAAGGATCAAGAAGGAGAGAACCATACCAGCCAGATCGCAGATGATAGTCAACACAGGGCTGACTTTAGAGATTCTGGAGCTGTTGTATAAAGAAGTTGGAAGCCCCTAGAAGAAGTCCAGAGTGGATCCATGGGTGTCTCCTGGGATAATCATGCCAAAATGGAGAAATATGAGTTCTCTTGGAAATTTAAGCAAAAAACCGATGAAGATCAAGAGGAATCAAATCATCGCGTTTATTCATTTAATCCTGATGGCAGAACTGAGACAATTCCATGATTTTAGGTCTCTCAAGGAAATGGGATTACCAGATGGGGTGGCTGAAAGCATCATCCTGTTGGTTGATAGGGAGAAGCTCGCAGATATTCTGGAAGGGCAGAAAGAGGAGGTGCTCAAATTATTCATGAGATACCAGGAAGTACTTGCTCAGGATGACCATGATTTGGGATGCGCACAAGGCGTAATTCACAAAGTTGACACTGGGGAAAATCTACCAATAAGAATGAGACTGATCCGAAGATTAGAAGCTGCCAAAGCAGTAGTGGAAGATGAGATCAGCAAACTAGTGAAGCATGGGCTTCTAGTTCCATCGTCAAGTCCCTGGGCAAGCCCAATTCTGATTGTAAAGAAAAAAGATGGATCAAATTGAGTAGTGATTGACTATTGGGGCTGAATAAAATCCTGAAGAAGTATTTGTATCCACTATTGAGGATCAACGATGCGCTGGACCAATTAGGAGAAACGAAGTATTTCTTTGCGATGGACCTAAACTTGGGATACTGGCAGATCAACTTGCCAGAAGAAGACCAAGAAAAATGTGCGATTATCACCGCACAGGGGTTATACCAGCCGACTAGGATGCCACAGGGTCTTTGCAATGCGCCAGCGACGTTTCAGAGAGCCATGGACGCGATATTGAGCGACCTGGAAGTTGTCATGCATCCTAATTTTTCTAGATGATATTAATGTGTTCAGTAGAACGTTTACTGATCACCTCCATCACTTGGAAGAAATTTTTAAGAGACTGTCCGCGGCTAACCTGAAGATCAAGCCACAGAAGTGCCACTTCTTCAAGAAGGAGCTTGAATACCTGGGATTTGTGATTAATGCAAATGGATTGCAGCCGCAACCCCAGAAGATAGCAGCTATTGAACAGATGGCTGTGCAAAAGAGTGTCTGAGACATCCAAGTATTCTTTGGGATGGTTGGATACTACAGAAGATTTATTAGGACTTTGGCTAATTAGCTGAGCCTTTGTTTTATTTACTAAAGGATCCAAAAAAGGATTCATATGGAATGAAGAGGCCCAGGACTCTTTCAATGAGTTACGCCGGTATCTGATCAATTTGCCAATTCTGAAACATCCAAATTTTGATTGGGAGTTTATCATTCAAACTGATGCTTTTTTGATGGTGATTAACGCCATACTGAGCCAAGTAGATGAACTTGGGGATGAACATCTGGTGGCATATGTGAGCCGGACACTCTCAGCTGCTGAGAGGAATTACACCGTGACTGAGCGTGAATGTCTTGCAGTCATTTACGCCTGTAAGCAGTTTTGGGTGTATGTCCACGGAACACACTTTAAGGTGGTGATGGACCACTATTTGCTGCGTTGGCTGCACAATTATGGGAACCTGAAGGATGACTGGCCCGATGGGCACTTAAGCTTCAGGTATATGATTATGAGATAGTCCACCAAGTGGGGACTTCTCACCAGAATGTGGATGGCTTATTGCGGTTACCAATGGTCCAGTTGGTATATCCGCAGGTGGATGAGCTATTCCAGAGAATGGTTGAAGGAAGAATTGAGGACGAGCCTTGAGAAACTAAGGTGCACTTCGAAAAGCAATGGAAAACACTGAGATCATGGATGGACAAGTATTCAAGACAAAAATGGGAAATTATTATCATTCCTGAAACTATTAGAAAGAGCAGCAATAGTTCAAGCGGCTCATAAGGTCGTCGGGCATGGAGGCCTAAGAAAAACAACTGACCATATTTGCCAGTATTATTACTGTGAAATCAATTAACTACGATTTCGCGGATCATCTGGCTTGTTGCGTGGAATGCAACTGCATAAACCAAATAAGAATACAACTTAATACCAACTGGTCCAACCTGGATTTGCATGGCACACAGTGTCCATTGACGTGATGGGACTGATGGAAATGAGCACAGGAGGAGTCAAATACATCATAGTAGCTATTGACAATCTGATGAGATGGGTCAAAATGAAAGCCCTAATCAAAGTTGACACTACCAGTACTGTGAGATTCATTCTGGATCAAGTAGTATACTGGCATGGATGTCCACAAGTCCTACTTAGCACAATGGGACCAACTTCACGTCTCATGTGATCCCAAGGCTAAACAAAATATTGGGGATCCAGGGAGTTGTGTCAGTACCATAACAGCTGGAGATGAATGGACTGGTAGAACGGGTCAACGGGACGCTGGCCATGATGCTGAGGAAGCTAGTCGCAGGGAGAACTTCCACATGAGGAATGTACCTGAGTTTGGTGAAATTCTCCTATAACATTAGTAATCATATGGCAATGGGAAAGACGCCGTTTGAATTACTATATGGGAGGAAGGCCGCGTTGCCGCCAATATTATATTTGGTAGTAGAACCTACGTCAGGAATGAGTACCAAACAATACCTGAACTGACTGACAAGTATCCTAATTAATGTGCAATCGCAAGCATTTTATATAACCTTGAAGAAAAGGATTTGAGCAAAATTGACGGATGATAAGAACTGACTGGCATTAGAAGAGTATTGAATAGGAGAAAGAGTCGCCTATTGCAATATGCATGGTTTCAGATGAAGAAACAAATTGGATGCATTATGGTCGGGTCCATTAAAAGTAATTGCTAAGATGGCAACCAATGCTTATTCCATCAAGAATCTCTTGGATGGAAGAGTAGTAAATTGAGTCCACGCTAATTATCTAAAGCATTGGATCAAAGAAAAAAAAAAGAGTTCCTGAAGGACCAATGAACCATTAAATTGGTCATGTCCTGATGATTAGGTCAAGTCTAAAAAAAGGACCTCTGAACCAATCTAGATGGTTAAGTCCGAAAAAAGGACCTCTGAACCATAGAAAACTGGTAGGTTTAAGTGCCAAGGATCCAATTGTGGGAAAAGATGGACCTCTGAACCAAAACAAGATCAAGTCCCATGGAAAAAAAGAGGAGAATAAAAATAAAAAATTGATAAAAGATATCAGGAAAAAAGATTTTAAATGCATTGAAAAAAAGCTGATATTTATTATAATTTTAAATTTATTGATCATCCTCAGTATGGGGATGATTCCACCTATGTCGCCTCTTAGGGGAGGGAGGATGGATCGCAGTAGGAAGAAATAGCCCGTCAAAATCAATATGCGATCAGACACTTGCAAGGGCGAGACCTACACAAAACCACATTCTTTGAGTGGACGCCGAGCCCTGAGAAAACGCGACTAGGGGAAGGGAGATTGATATGTCATAAGAAGCCAATTGCAAAACCCCAGAGCGGGGAGGAAAACAGCAATATAGGAAGAGGCAATTGGCGAATAACCCCAGGTAATCCTGATAAGGCACCAGCGCCAGAAGATTTGTCTTAAGTGCCTGCCGATGGGCCTCATAAAGAACACCAGACTTTTGAGCCAGCAGCGAAGAAGGAATACTCAATAGGGGTTGTCAAATCATGCCCCCAATTAATGCCATCAATGGAAGATAGCGATGAGAAGCTCCAGAAAGGAGGTAGTTGTGTAAAGAGTGGATTGCATCTTGTAAATGATGACTATGGGCTTCACAGAAGCTGAAGCTGAATGACCAATGGAAGCCAGGCGAGGTTGGAAGCTTAATTGACCAACTTCAAAAATACTTAGCCATCAAAGCAGAGAGCATAAGTGGCAATATCCTGATCCAGAAGGTTGTCCAGATCAGAGGGATTCAGTGCTAATGTCAACGCCTCAGTGACTTGAGCCTGAAGTTCAGCATAGGGGAGCTCAAAATTTATGCTGTTCCCAATTGAAAGCTCAGAAACCAGCACAGCGGGTTTGTAGAATTGACTGAGTCAGAAGAGGAACTCAGGGAGCAAGTCCAACCCGGCCAAGAATGAATGTTCTAAAGTGACTGGCATGACCTCTGGAGCATCAATGATGATGTTTGGAGCATTAGCGAAAGTAGCCAAATCCAGGAGGGTTTCAAAGTCCAACTCAGGGATTGACTGCATGGGAAGAGTCGGCTGAGAGTTGTTCAAAAAGATGGCATGCCTGGTTTTGGAGGGATTGGTTACTGTTTCCAGTAATTCGATGGAAGGACTAGCCACTTGTACTAGACTAGGCGTATGAGTCCTGGAGGGACCATAGAAGAGGTTCCATTGAGCATCTCGACTCATTTGCTTGAAGAGGCTGAGGTCCAAATCTGACAAGCTGTTAAGAAGCTGTTGGTAGCGGGATTCCAAGTTTGACATATGAGCAGGACTAGAGGGGGGATGTTGGACTTATATAGAAGTTGACATTATGTACTCTATAATACATTAGGCTCCAATTTCTGGAAATTAATATCAAAAATTAATGAAATAAGCTTTCTGAGGGAAGAATTAAGAATGATCTACAGCCAAGAGGTTATGAGTGATATAACGAGGGCAAATAGAAATAAGTATTCTTAATCAAGCTGTAAAATGAACATTGACAGCAAGAGTCTCCTCTCTAGGATGAGGAGAGAATCAGGAATTCAAGGAAGCCAGACCAAGAATCCTGAATATGACAGTGGGTCATATACACTGATGGGGGAAAACTGGATCCTGGGAAAGTTATTGTCATGAGTAAATCAATCAGCCTAGCATGACAAGAGGTCGTGGGGACCGCGCTCTGAGTAGGTGGTACCAAGGAGGAAGAGGAGGAATGCCGTGTGCCAAAGGTCATCCTGAGCAGCATTAAGTATTGACGAGTGTACTCCGCTTGAACCAATGAAGTATTTGACCAGGTGTCTGAAGTGGTGTTTCCTATGCCCCAGTCATTTTCTCGCTGGAAATCTAAGCAAGAGGGGGGATGTGTTAGGATTTTTGCTCATATTCTCAGCCTGCTAGATTACCTGGTGTCACTAGGGGAAAATTCCCTAAAGCGGAGTGAATTGGAAATTGGTTGGATTAAATGTCAGAGGAACTACATTTGGGGGATTTTGGGATATTCGCCTGGTTGTATCCATTAGGGATTGATCCGGATGAATACCTAATATCTCATCAGGCAGAGCAGCCAACAAAATAGGGGCATCTGATAGTGATTAACTATCAGGTGTACCAATTGGGATCAGTCAGATTTCATCAATGACTGATTGGGAATGAGTAGTGAGTTGCAAGGCGAGTGATGCCGCCTGCAACTAGTGAATTAATTATTTTGTGAATTGACCTTCCATAATGGGTAAAAAGTCCCATTACCTAAGCAGGTCGCTAACCAATTATGGTTGGTTCACTTGGATCAAGAGGAAACATTAGGGACATGTTTCTGACTCTTTTCATTTGAGGTCTTGAGGATGTCCTTTGATGGAATCCTATCCAGGATGGGGAAGACCATCTCTGATGAGACGAGGAAGGGTGATTTAATGGCAACAGCTGCCGTTTCATCAAAGAGGTGCCAACTGAGGGTTAGACGGCCAAATCCCCTATAATTACCTAGGATTCACTATAATAAAAAAACAACTATTACTACAAAAATTTTATTACTATGAAAAACATTATTAGTTTTATTTGTAGTTTCAGTTATAGTTGGACTATCAGCATCCAGCTTGAAGTTCCATCTAAAAGATTATTATTGAAGAAGGCAATAATTGGTAGACTCTCAGAGAGAAGAGTAGAGATCTGAGCGGGGAGTTAGAGACAAAGGGAACCACAACTAGGGGATAGCTTCCAACTGTGTGTTGGGCTGAAGGAGACTGTCATCAGAGGATCTTGATGAAGATTGAGTGGACAGTAATAGAGGGAATGAATCCCTATAAATATGGCTTGAAGTATTTAATTGGAAGTACTGGCTGAAGCGTTGGGCCTGATATCATTCTAACTCAACTAAGGATAATAGTCTCCATACTATTATCAGATAATATATTCTCTACAACGCGAAGTGCATGAGGAAATTGAACCTGTGCAGTAAAAAGGTTACTGGGTTGATGACCAATAATCAACTCTTTAAGTAAATTTTCACAATCATTTTGGGCGCTGGGCTGTACCTTGCCTGAGTTGTAGATTAGGCTTGTATGAGCCTAATCAATGACTTGGAGGAGACCCCCAAAAGGTAGTCTTTATAAGGCGTGCCTGCCAATTCCAAAGTTCACTTCTGAATTTTAACCCTAGCATTCCCTTCCTGGGGAGCATTGTCAGTTGCTCCACAGATGAGCTCTGGTTGGCAGGCCCTTTTATGTCCAGAATAAAAATAAAGGTTGTTTATGGGTTTGCATACCTCGCTTACCTGTTGGTCTTTTTCATCCTGTTTTGGTGAGCTCTTGAGTGGTTGGTTTATACCAACCCCCAGAGGACTTTACATAACCACTTAGTAATAGGCAATGTTTGGCGCAGTCGTTGCCCCAAACCTCTCCCTACTCAGTTAGGCTGCTTTGGTTGCTTGTCAGTGCACCAAAGAATCATTTTGTTATAGGGAGGTTGGAACTATGATTTTCCACCTGTGACAAGCTCAGAGACTTAAGCTGCCTCATGGATGCAGCTAATAGCACTGGCAACCCCCCATTATACAGAAGGGTAACATATGAGGCCTTATGACTGAACCCATATAATGCAGTCAATAAATTCTAATTGACTACAGGATTACTAGAGGTGAGCCTGCCTACTCTGCACCTCCAGGTCGACTTTCATGGATATCACAGGTATCAAAGAACCCTATGTCCCTGCTCTGATATTGAAGTATGGGATGGAAAAATTTGAGTTAACTTATGTTGGATAAACATGAAGCCCTCATCATCCCTAGTCCCTGGGTAAGATTACCTTTTTCAAACACATAATTGACCATCTGATCTTTTTCAAGTTGTTCACCCATGATTTCTCCTACTTCACAGAGAACATTTACTTTCTGAATGCAGGACAGGAAAAGACTGGATGCTTGAGGAACTTGCACGCCACCAGATAACTAAAACATGGTATTGATGGGTAATTTGAACACCATGCTATGTCACATCTGGGACACCCCCTGCCAAACAGGATCATTAGGGTACCGCATGACCCCAAGCCTTCCCACGGACCAGCAGATTTGTTGATGCCATTCCTCTCTTCATCTTTCCTCAGCTTCATGACTCAGGTATATTACATAGAATGAAAAATCAGTTCTGCATACTAAATAAACATGGTCTTGATTGGCCCTAGGATGGTCAATTGATTCTTCACTCCCACAATGTGCAATATCACTTTCAGCGACCTTAGATCCCTCAAGGTCGTCCTCACAACCATCCTTAGACCATTACGCCATTCCTGGCCTAAGATAGCCTTAACAATACTGAGTAGCCCCTTTTTATGTGACAAACTGATTGCAGCCATCCGCTGTCTGGCATCCACTACATCATACCATTTGTGCACCCCATAAGACAATTGAGCGGAGACTAAGACAGAGACCTTGAAAGTTGCCCATGACTGTGCAAAAGTCCATATTTGTGGCTTGCGCTTAGACCAGATGATCTACAGTCAGAATTATGCATCTGAAAAGAAACTGTCAGACTACACTTTCCCAGCGATGTTTGGAAGCTTGGAAAGATGACCAGGAGGTGTACCACCTCAAAATTACCAAAGAAAAACAGTTGCAATATAAGTTCTAATGCTACAAAAAAAGTGGGAACACCCCACCCAATTACTTTTCAACTAGAAGCAAAAAGCATGTTCAAAAGCACAGGAAATCGCAACCCTGAGGGTGAGAGAATATTAACCATGTTCTCAAATAAGCTTGTAGGTGGTGCTTCTGGTCTGTCCTCAACTAGTGGAATTATAAACAATAACACATACACTGGTGGCGTACTAGCGACCAAGACATTGCATATGAAGGCGAAAATGCACCTTTTATTGACACTGAAGAGCAGATAAATTTTCCATTCAACAGTGACGTCATATAAAATAATTTTCGCCCTGAATCTGAAGGATTTGGTTAATGAGGACAATGACATTGCCTAAAATTCATATGTGACTTGACTCCATTATATACCTTAGGGACCAAAATAATTTTATTTTTTTAATAACGCCCTGATGATTGTCACATGTACACCAGTGAAAGTTTCAGAAATACAAGCAAGCATATTACCAAATCAGACAGTCATCCAATTTCCAGAGTGGCTTGAAGCCACGATGCAAAGCGCATTGTAGGAGAAACAATAAATAAAACTAATGTCAAGACGCATATTACCAGATTTGGTAATCAACTAATTTTGACTGAAGGAACTATGGCCCAGAATTTTGAATTGGGGACTAGAATAAAGGCACCTAGCATCCAGGTTCAGGGTAACTACCGCAAGAAGGAGCTCACACATATAGGAATTAGCACAAACAGATGACTAGACCAAAGCGTCGGTCAGAAGCCGTCTGATTAGAGGATCATGGCAAACCTTAATTTTGAAACTAAACTCCCAAATACTTTTAGATATCGCGTTTATTAAAACCTTGAGTTTTCTCATGAAGTATAAATAACTATGACTTTTATTATTATAGAAGAATTTTCTTTAAAATACTAAATTTATCCTTATTGATTTAACTTGTGTTGAGTCAAGTTATTAATCGTCAGTATCTATCCTGAGATTAACCAATTTGAAGTAATTGCCAGTAGCCAGTCTTAGATTAATCTGCTTTAAATAAGAAACTCTGTCAAGTATACCTTGGTGCTTATAGCGCCAAGGAAGAAGTTCAAAGTTCCCATTGAGTCATGAATGCCGCGTATGTCAAAGAATGTTAAGACGTTTGCCAAGAGCGCAAACAAGTTAACTAAGTGATCAATGCACTAAGGGTTAACATCTGAGGAGGGGTTTCTTAGTGAAAACTGTTGTGGTGTTAGCAAATGTTGTCTGGTGCCTAATCTGCACGGAGTAGATGCCCTGAGCAGTGAGTTGCTTTTTAAATTTAAGCAAGCTAAGGTCGGCATGATGACTTTAATGATCACTACAGGGGAGGAACTATAAGGCCCTAGCAATAATCATGATAGTTCTACTGAAAAAACTGACAATGATGCGGATATAGAGGTGTATCTAAGAGAGGGTGGAGAGTATTCCTATGAACTTCTGGTGAGGGAGGATGATACCATCCATCTAAAGTATGTCCCCTGTTTTTTGGTGTCCCTACTTTGTTTAATGATCTTGAGTTGTCATGGAGACCACCCAAAGAGCTAAAATTGGCTAAATTACCCATAGTGAGAGGACCCTCATCAATTATTAAACTGGAACTTACTCTCATGAACATTAAGAAAAAACTTGTATTCCTTAGGAAAAGAGAATGATGAAACCATTACGATTCTTAATGACTATGGAGAGCACTTGGAGCATCACAACAACATGCTGGTTGCGATGGACAGAAGTATTAAGTGTCTGAAGGAACTAATGCTCACTGCGCAGGAGCCTACATCTACTCAACCTACAACTTAAATGGAGGCACCTGTGGTGACACTCAAAGATGTGCACAACAGATGGTCAGATCTTGGTTTCAGCTAACTATGATGCATGCTGACCCTGTTAATGAGGACTAAAACTTTTCAACATATTATGATCATATACACACCAGGAGAGAGGACAATTTCTGGTTTCTTTCAAATGTACAAAAATAGCATGGATGGCGCTAGTAATCACCAGAAGGCTCACCATGTACAATGATGCCTGAGCCGCAAGGCTCAGTAGATCCTAAGCGTGAGCTTGAGACATGGTTTATCTTAGAACAAAGTCAAGAGCATCTTTCTCTCTGACTTTGGTAGTGACTAGGATGTCCGAAATATGAAACAAGAGTTCCTTTTAATGAAGATGGGAAAAAGTGATTAAGTCATGAAGTATATTTCTCGTTTTACCTTAAGGATCAGAAGTTATATATAGCAGGAACAATGGATCTTCATACCGCCAAAAACTTTTTATTAGGCTCTCAGGAGATTCATACTAATCTGATGATGCACATGACTTTGGCAATTAAGAGTGGAATGTCCCTTAAAGCAGTCTAAGAGCTACTTGACATACAAGGGATGTACACATTTGGTTTTAGTCAATGGCACCTATACCATCTTCTCAATGAGTCATTAAGGCCATTTATTTATCCAGTGACAAGGTTGAAAAGCCCAAGGTGAAGAGCACAAACCACATGAGCGCTTGACATGTCGAGATTTTAAGTGCCATAAGATTCACCAACCTGGGCACTTCTCTCAATCCTGTCCATTAGTCACAGCTAAAACCAAGAAGAAATTTCCTAAAAAAGGCACACATAATACTATGAATTGGTGGATCTCTACTTTAATGGCGAGGACGACCATGAAGATGACGACTTGGCTTATGTGGGTTACCATGTGTTAGGGGCTCCTAGCACGGTGGCTATACCAGCTATATTGAGAGTTAATGGTGCTAATGGATCTATATCAATTGATACCTTTTTGGTCCAAGAAGATAAGCCTACCGGAGTGATTAATTACATTAGAGTAGGATAGCAATTGATCACATCTACTTCTAAGAGTGTTATACTGGATAGTGAACCACCAAGGCATTAAAAACGCTGTTACTTTAAAGCAATTTAAAATCCTTCCACCAAAGTCCTAGTTACTGGAAACCCCTTCAGCAAGGGTGTAAAAAAGATGAAGTTATAATCCAGAAGGTGTGTGTACTGACAGTAATGGACACCGGGTCCCAGTGAACATTAACTCCTCCAAACTTATGAAGAAGTCCAAGTTTATGTCTAATATTGACTACAATATGAAATACCATACCTCAGGACCTGACATCACCAACGCTTTAGGAGCTTATTCTACTTTACCTTTATGATTTGGGTGCATGGTCCTGATGGCACCCACAGTAGTATTGGACAATGACCACTATATTTCCTAAACGGGACACAGTTTCTTCTGAAGTTTGTTACTTATTTTGACTTTACTACAAGCACGGTTATCTTTCTGAGATACCAACTCCCCCTGCTGTTCAAGGAAGAGGATGTTAAACCTTGTAATAGCGTACTGCTTAGTTAAAACAGACCAATCAATCTATCCGATTCATTACACCCTAACTGAAAAGGGTGGAAAACATTACTGCCTAACATGAGCGCTAAATAAGGAATCCCCTTTAGCGCAAGTGAAAGCATAGAAATCTGACCAAGAGACCAAAGAAAAATGACCTTGTCAATCAGCATTAATATTACTCCTGACAAATTATTGGTTGTGTACAGTTGAGATGTAATTTGAGATCAAGAGATCAGAGTGTTACCTGGATTATATGATACAAATTACTATGAAGAGCTAAACCTTGTTCTAAGGGATATAAGTACCCAGCTGATCAAATTTGAAAAGGGACAAGTTGTGTCATTGGCCCGCCTAACCAGTTGCTAAGATATTGAGTCCATACATGCAGTTGGAGGTTTCAACAAGCTTGTGTTTGAGATGTATTTACAAAGCAGCAGAAAGAGTTGGACGAACTTCTGGATGATTTCAAAGACATCTTCATCACCGTCCATAATGACTATGGCATGTGAAAAGGGGAGGTCCATAAGATGGTCGCCAGTTAAGAATTCCCTTTAAGTACAAACCCTACCACCGTTTTAAGTCAGAAGACACAGTCATCACGAAAGAGCTAAATCAGTTATTCAAAGATGGGCTAATCCGCCCATCCAAGAGCCCATGGTATCTCTTTTGCTGATGGTGCGCAAGAAGGATGGTAACCATAGGATTGTCAGAGGACTACCGCTGCATAAACGGGATTACCAGAAAGACACATATCCTTTGCCATGCATCGATGATGCTTTGAAGTGCCTGAGTGGCTCAAAATACTTTTCAGTCATAGACCTAGCCAGTGGCTGCTGGCAAATGAAGCTCTACCGTGAAGACCAGGATAAATGCGCCTTAATCAGAAACCAAGAATTATTTGAACCATGAGGAAGCTGCAGGGGCTCTGCAATGCCCCTGTAACCTTTCAACAAGCTATGGATCGCATATTTGGTTATCTTAAGTTATTGAGTGCTAATATACCTCAGCGACATTAAATTATTCAGCTGCAAGTTTCAGGAACATTTGCAGTACATCTTGGAGGTCTTTAAGCGGCTGCAAACTTCCAACTTAATGCTGTTAAAAAGCAAATTCATTTGTTTTGAAGAGAGAGCTTGAGTATCTGTGGGAACTGTTGGGATTTATGGTCACACTACCCAGCTTCATTAATTATGATTCATATGCTTATCCACTAGGTGATTTATTCCTCTAGTGGATGTGGGAGTTATCAATTGTATATATGATAACTATTTCTGGATAATTATTCTCAGTGAATAGTTATTAATCCACTAGATTACAATCTGCAGGTTTGATGAGTGTTTCATCAGGGATGATCCCTGACATTAAACATGTGATTAGGGAGTTGATTTCATTGTCAATAACTTAGTTTAATTGTAGGAACTAGTCAGGGTTATTTGCCAAATGACTAAGGGGTTTAGGAGTTGCTAGGCAATTGATGCCGCCTTTAATAGAACAAATTTTGAGTTTGCCTTTTAGGATTGCAACCTGCTGTTTATGAATAAGAAGCCCATTACCTAAGCAGGTTGTTAAATAAAAAAGGTGATTTTATGGGGTTGAGAAAAAGGCTTTGGGACATATTCTTTTTTATAACCCATAAGAATTCACAGTCAAGTAGGTGAGAGTGTCAGTCAGAGGGAGCGTCCC
This sequence comes from Massospora cicadina, assembly GCA_022478985.1. NCBI lineage: Eukaryota > Fungi > Entomophthoromycota > Entomophthoromycetes > Entomophthorales > Entomophthoraceae > Massospora > Massospora cicadina. The sequence goes on along the minus strand of JAKSZP010017672.1, from coordinate 11,712 downwards.
CTCTGCTTAAACCAGGCAGTGTTTCCATATCCCCAATAAAAGGGTCCAAAGAGGGCGTCTGTCACTCTCATCACACGGTGATCTCGCCCATGTGGTAGACAAGCGCTGGGTAATAGATCTCCCTCTTAAGATTCCTCCTCCTGTACATGTGCTTACCTCAGCCAAATTAATACAGCAAATTTAGGAAATTTGCGCTGAAATCGTTGGAAGCCATCCCTCACATAAGCCAAAAGGGCTTTATAAAGCTGATAGCGCTGAGCCCCTAAAAATTAATGTTTAAATTTCTTAAACCCACAGTACTGAAGCCTGACGGGCTTGCACATTTGGTAGATGCATAATCAGGTGTTAAAACTCTGGCAATAATTGCCAATGGCAACAGGCCATTGGGAAAGGTTGTCAGTTCAAAACATGCTCCAAAAACTATGAGGACAAAGCCCAACGGGCGTGTCCCTCTAAAATGGAATGCGAACAGTGATAAATCTTCAGTCAAAGTTGCCAAGAGCATTGAGCCATTGAGCAATAATGCTGCCAATTTAGGACTCTCATCGAAATCTTTAGGGAAAAAGTCCGATCGTCATGAACCTCCACTAGAAAATGTTGCCAATATCTTAAAGCCTCATCCTCAAAATCAGGATCATCATTCAATGTTACTCACTTGGCTGAACGGACGCTTAAGCAACTTGGAATAGACAAGTTAGCATCCAGAACCTGATTCTGATCAGTTGGGACCGCCCCTTTGTGGGGTAGCTTCTGGGGATTCCCTTTGCCCATTGGGTAGAGCACCATCACATTACCCATCAGAAATGCAGTGAAACTGTGATTCAGGTGTTCAAGGTTGAACTAGTAGCAACTTGGCCCACCGCTGATTCCTTTGAAGTCAGTTCAAATTAAAAATTGTTTTTACCCCCTCCCTCTAATAGTTCGCCAGGTTAGGTTAAATCATGAGGGCCCCAATTCCGTGATTTTACTAGTTATTCCCCAATTGACCACTATTTAGACATTTGTGACACAATGAGGAAATTTTTGCTCGATTTCCTTAACTTCACTTTCCACAAAATCCTCCTGAGTACCCAATTTTTGATTAATTACAAATACTTCCTTGCTGAGCTCCCTATTGCATTAACCCTGTGGCCCGTCAGCCCTACATTGGCTGGGAAATACCCTTCATTATAGTAACATTAGCTCCCTCCATAACCAACTGGAATTATTATATGAAAACTTCTTTAAACTTAACCCAATTGTCAAAGTTATCCGCTAACAGGTATCAGAATCATGTGGGCTCATCTATCTCCACTTCATGAGAGGATCTGCCCCCTCACATCTGTTTTTATGGTAAACTCTCCCATGGAGTATCCCAAAGCAGCTAGTCTTGTTCATTTCCCTGCAGACCGACCCACTGGGTCTGGTGTTGCTACATCCTGGTTCCTTTTTAAGCTTGCAACACACATGTGCTCACTTATTAAACATCTCCCTGCACAATACAATTTCATTTGAGTGACAATGCCTCTGACAATCTGGCTTTCTTTTAAGTATTTTTGCATCTCAACTGGCAGGCCAGTCAAAACTTCATATGCCATTTCCCCTAAAATAATCGACCAACCATTGTTTCCAGCCATTTACACCATCCATTTAGAGATGAGAGCCGCAGTGATTACCCTTTACCAAACTAACGTGCAGTCAGTAGTTTCTATACTACTGTTTGTTTGGTCAATCGCCAATTTTGTGAGTAGCGTTTTAAATGTTTTGAAGAATTTCTCCATGGTAGCAGGGCTCCGTTGGCCGCTACTCGTCCCTCAGTTTATTTTCAAGTAAGGAATCCAGGTGTCCCTTCCCAAGTTTTTGTTAATCAGGTCCTTGATGCCCAAGCTGAGGTGCAAATGCGATCTGCTGTTGCCAAGAATAATTCTGCTTCATTGTCAAACGACCAGTAAGGGGTTGTCCTTTTGGATGCAGTTGAAGGCGAAGACCATTGGTGGTTGCAAGGACTTCTGCATTCTGCTACTCATTAAGGCGATTTTACCTCATTTGTTGTAGCAGTATCAGCTACTTTGAAACCCCCTGTGTCACATTCAGAACGATAGTTTCAAATAATTTCTCTTATCGCTGAAGCCCCTAGCTTGGCCTCTTTAATTGCAGCCTTCCATGAGCAAGCCCCAGCGCTTGAGTTTTCTAGTGATATACTCCAAGCATTTTTCAAACTTTAATCGGATTCCGCTTCAGCTCATCATAAGATTTGGTCCACCCCTATAAGGGCAGTGGATCAAATGTGCAAGGATGTAACTTCCATTAATGCCTCTCTTCACCATGCTCCCCACCCTCAAGTTGAAAATCACATTATTAGGTTGCCTAACAGAGACTTGGATTCTGTTCTCATTGTTGAACCAGTATTGGTATTGGTAACAGAGTCAATTAATGCCTCCGCGGCCAAGTTTCTATTCCCTGGTTCATCTTTCAATGAGTCACTAAAAGCCCAGATTAAAGATGGTTTTTAAACATTTGCTCTTCCCAACTTTGTTCCTAATAAAGAGCCCGACCTTCCCCCTGATTTGCTAGCTATCTCTTCAGAATCAGAAAAAATGACTGAATCTGCCAATAAAAAGAACTCCACCTAACTTTTATTGCCAATAAAAGTTAGTATTGGAGCTCAACACGTGTCCTTTATGGCCTTGGTGGACACAGGCGCAGCGGGTAATTTTATGAGTGTAGAGCTGGACCACCATCTGGAACTTGACCTTTACTTGGGTCCTACGTTGATGGTCGCTTTTTCAGCCTCCCAACCCTCATACATAGTATGACGCCCCTTACCTTTCTCTGTTCACCAGTTTAGCTTTTGCAACTGATTATCTACAATGCCAAACTTGGTGTTTCCAGTAATATTGGGGGTGGGTTAATGGCGTCAACAGCATGTTATAAATCACCTTGAGTCTAATATTTTGCCAATTGTCAATGGCCAGTTGGATGTCGAGTTCCCCTTACTGGATACACTTATGAAAACTCAGGGTAGTAGTTCAATTTCTTCCCTTATTTCCCTTGAGGTTCTCCCATCAGATTTCTTCAAGGCATTAATGGGATATTAAGTATATTCAATTCCAAGAAGGTGGACCGCCTTCCCCCTCATACAAAAATCTGACTTAGGGTTTAGGATAAAGGTGCATGTTATGAATATTAACTGTCCTTTGTATATGCATAAAGAGGAGGAGGCTTCTCTCAATGCATGGTTGGATGACATGCTTAAGAAAGAGTGGTTGCTCAAAGAGACTACCCAGTTGATTCTCTCGTACACCTTTGCCAAGAAAGCCGATAGTTCCCTTCATCCTTGCGTGGATTATGGACACCTGTATAAGATCACAGTTCATGATCCCTACCTTTACTGTTGGAACAAACAATTAGCCAAGCGATTGTCAAGTCATGTGTATTCTATAAACTTAACCTTGTTAATGCCTTTAATCAGATATGGGTGATGGAAGGTCAGGAATGGCTTGCCATTATCAAACGAAAAAGGGTATCTTTGAATATTAATTAATGCCATCTGGGTTAAAGAATGAACTGGCCACACCCTAAAAAATGATAACCAGTGTGTTGGGTGACCTCCAATTTACCTGTGCGGTTGCATACATCAATGATATCTTGGTACACTCCCATGACTCCCAAACAACGTACAAAGGACTTAAAAGTGGTAGTGGTTGCTTTGCACAAGGCTGGCCTGTTTTCCAAGCCGCTAAAATGTGAGTTTTATGGGGAGAAGGTTACCTTCTTGGGTAATCTTGTCAAAAAAATGGGCACGCCATTCCCCCCAACAAGTTGGACGCCATTCGTGAATGGCCAACCCAAACAACCCAAAAGCAAAAAAGAAGCTTTTTGGGCATTATCATTTTCTTGAAGATATTCTCTCTGGCCCTATCCCAGTTAGCTGCTCCACTCCATTCGCTCACAGGTAAGAATGTTCCCTTTCGTTGGATGCCTGAGTGCTAGCAGGCATTTGAGTCAATTAAAAAGGGATTCTTATCACTTCACATCTTAAAACACGATTACCCCTCCAAGCCCTATGTCATAGCATGTGATACCTCATCTGTTGTGGTAGGGGCTGTCTTGCTTCAGAAGCATGATGGGTTGGAACATCAAGTCGCCTACTTTTCCTGCAAGTTCTTTCCAACTGAGCAGTCTTGGGCCATCTACAATAAGGAGTTGGCAGCCATCACACGGGCTTTGACTCATTGGTGGTATCTCTTGCAAGGCGCTCAGCACGAGTCAACAGCGCATATGGATCACCAAGCCCTCCTTTATTTCCACAAGCCACAGAAATTGGCACACAAGCATGCTCAAACCTACTGGTATTTGTGTAGTTTCAACTTCAAATACAAGCTTGTAAAAAGATCATTAAATGTACTCCCCAATTTTCTCAGTCATAACCCTGCTCATTGCCTCACTGACTCAGACGAAGTAGATCTGGTCACTGTAATCCCATCCACTAAAATTTATCCAATTGTACCTCCCGTGGTCTTGACAGTGGACTAAGCTCCTGACGCGCTCGTTATTTCACAGGACTTAGCAGCCAAATGGCTTGTGCAGAAGGCGTGGACCTTTTGGAGCAGTTGTCCCTCCAAGCTTCAAAACATTCCACATATTCCTTTGTAAAGGCTTCATTCATTTTTTATCACAGGTGTGGGTTCCACTTCTTCTTCAAGTTGAAGTAATTCAGGATCATCATGACCCCCCAGTTAGCCATCCCAAAAATAAAAATGTATCAAAATAATCAAGTACACCTATAATTGGGCAGCCTTGTCAAAAGAAGTGCCAGCCTATATTACCAATTGTGTTACTTGCATGCGGGCTAAATTAGATTGGTCAGGCAGAAATGGTCTCCTTCACCTTTCACAACAGGCTGAGGGTCCAAGGAAATCAGTTTCCATGGATTTTATTGTCAAACTTCCCTGTTTTAATGGTCTTACTGCAGTGATGGTGGTGGTTTATCATTTCACAAAATTTTCCCTATTTATCCAATGCTCTTCTGCTATCACTTCAGAGGAAACCTCCCGCCTGTTTGTACGCCATTTGTTCTTGATGTTTGGTCTCCCACAGGAGATTGGCAGCGACTGGGGTGCCCAATTTATGACGTGATTCTGTAATGAGCTTATGTTAATCTTAAAATTACACACTGTAGTTCCATGGCATATCATCCCCAGTCCAATAGACCAACTGAGCGGGTTAATCAGATCTTAGAACAGTACTTGCTATGTTATGCTGCAGCCGCGAAGGATACCTGGGATAATGATCTTCCTCTCTGATAGTTTGCCTATAACAATGGGATTCGCGCCTCTACGGGGGTTTCCCAATATGAAGCAAACTTGGGGTACAACCCCCCATTTTCAGTCAGTCTAAGCCTGCGCCCAGAGGTCCCACCCACCATGGATCATGTAGAAAACATTTGGTCCATCCAGTCCTTGGTTTTGGAAAATCTTACCAAGGCTATAAGTGACTAAAGCGGTTTGTAGATCAGAAGCGGCTCCCAGAACATGATTTTGTGGAGGTTTCATATGTCATGCTTGACACGCTTCATTTGTGGATGCAGGTGCCTTCTCAGAAGTTTGTGAGTAAGCATTTGGGTCCCCACTTGGTGGAGGAAGTTTGGGTAATGGCGCGTTTATGTTGAAATTTCCACCTCGCTGGAAACAACACCCAGTGTTCCACATATCTCAGCTGTCCCAGTTCAAGGGGACAATCTCATTGGATCCTAAGCTGAGAATGATTGAGGGTGAAGAGGAGGCTGAAGTGGAGGGAATTTTAGCGTCCCGCAGAACTTGGAGGTCAGTTCAATATCTCATTGTGTGGAAGGGCTATCCAGCCTATGAGAACAGTTAGATCAGGGCCCAAGGTTGTGAAAACTGCTTGGTGCCGGTCAAGGCTTTCCACGTTTCCCACCCTGAAGCTCCCCGTCATCCCTCAAAAACTGCTATGTTAATGGCGATTAAGTTACCCAAGGCTCACGAAAATGCGGCTCTCATAAAGAGTTCCAGTGGTGCAACTCCTTTGGCAAAAGGGAAGGGTAATGTAAGTCCAGGGGAGCATCCCCTCTGCTTAGACTGAGCAGTGTTTCTATTCCCCAATAAAAATGGTCTGAATAGGGTGGCTGCCCCTCTCATCACACAGGGCGATCTCACCAAAGTGGTAGATGAGCGCTGGGTAACAGCTCCCCCTTTGAAGATTCCTCTTCCTGTACTCGCGCTTGCCTCAGCTAAATTAGTATGGCAAATTAAGGAAATTTGCGCTGACATCGTTGGAAACCGCCACTCCCTTAATCCAATAGGATCTTATAAAGTTTATGGTACCAAACCCTCAGAATTAAAAAATGCAATAAATCCATGGTAAAAAAGCCCAAAGGGCTCGCAAATTTTGTTGATGTGGTATCTGGTGTTGTATCTCTGGCAATAATTGCCAATAGCATTAGGCCATTGGGAAAGGTTGTCAGTTCAAAACTTGCTCAAAAACCTATGGGGACAAAGCCCAACGGGCGTGTCCCTCTTAATTGGAATGTAATATAGTGACAAATCTTCAGTTGAAATTGCCAATGGCATTAAGCCATTGAGCAATAATGTTGCTATATAGAACTCCCTTAAAAATCTTCTGGATAAAGCCCAACGGGCGTGAACCACCATCGTCAAATGTTGCCAATATCTCAAAGCCCCATCATCAAAATCAGGATCATCTTCTAATGTTACTCACCTGAATGAACGGACGCCCAATCAACCAGGCACCGTGACAGATCAGGGTCAGCCTGAACCGCACATTGACCTTGTGAAAGTTGATTCAAATTTGAATACAAATTCAGAGGTCAAATTGGGAAAATTGAACCAATTTGAAAAATCTTTAGATAAAGCGATTGTAGGTAAGGATTCAAGGACCCACAAATGAGGACTGATCCGGCGTATCAAACAACCAGTGTCCCAAATCCTCTGAATGGTCATTATGTGGGATATGCGACTTTCCTGAATCACAATTTGGATGTTTCTCAAGAGCCAAATTTAGGGCTTTGTTGCAATACTTTAAACTATCAGAAATGCTTAAAAATGAGGAAATGGTAACTGCAAATACAGTTTCATTTTCTCAAACAAATTATCAAAATAAAATCACTTGCTTGCTTTATAAATATATTTAAATTTTATTCCAATCAGAAACCCAAACAATGAGCTCAGCAAGTGAGCTAGGCCAGGCATTGGCCTCATTTGCAGCCCTATAGTGGGGTCAAGCTATGCTGCTTGCTTGTAGCATCGCTGGAACCTTGGTCTGTGATTATGTCGCAAATTCTGGAAATGGCACATGGGTGAGAGGGTGGTTTTCAGCGGGATTATCAGTCATGTGGTCGGTGACATGGCTGGTGCTGCCCAACTCATTTGTCTCATATAGGCAAGAGCCCATGCGTTACATAAAACAAAACTCAAATAGATTTTTCTCCATTTTGTGGGGCCCCAGGATGAAGCTGTGGTTGCCAATGGAAAAGAATGGAACTGACATGTCTTGACTGTGGTTATGGTGGGATTTTTGTTAGCATGTTTGCTGCATGAAATATGACGATTGTGGGGGGCGTCCGCTCATCAAACTATAATGATCCAAGCGAAACCTAAATTTACCACTGGCTGTGCGGCGTTATCCATGGAGGCGCTGGATTTACTTCACCAGGTAATAGCATGGGTCCACTTCCAGGCGCAGTTGGCACAAGCGATGGGGGGATCCCCTCTCATGCTCCAAATCGCCCAGGTGGTGGATGCCTTACCTCCAGAACTGGCGGGATGGTTCCAAGAACTCATCAAGGAACAGGAAAGCTTGCTTAGTTTGATGGAGGAGTGTATAGAGTTAGTTGACCAGGTGGCATGTCTGAACAAAGCCAAAGGTGAGGCCTGGTCGGTGTTATTAATGGTCAGCCAGGGCCATAGTTTGGTAGAGGAGTATGCGCAGGTCTTCCATCCACTGGCAAAAGCGAATCAGGTTACAGATTCCCATTCCTCATGAATGTTCCGTCAGGGGTTGCAACTGGATCTGCTGGCAGCCTTGGCAGCAGCGAAGGTCTAAGCCACGCTGGGGGAAGAAGTAGCTTTAGCGATTCAAGTTGAGAAACAATTAACATTGGCATGGGACCAGCGGGAGGAGTCAATGTCACCAGGGAAAGGACAGTCTCCGGTAAGCAGCCATTCCAGTCAAGGGCGGGTGGCACCCAGCCCTGAGAAACGTGGGAATTGTTCAAGGGGGAGGGCGCCCAGGTATATGCTAAGACCTCCATCATCCAATTCGCAAATGAAAGACTCATCTAAAAATAAATTTCCTACTTCACTTTATTATTGTCTGTTTATCCCTGTAGAGATGCATGCGGATGGGGGAATGGTGAGGGCCATGGCCCTAATTGATACTGGGGTGGAAGAAAATTATATTGAACTGGTACTAGTGGAGAGTTTGAAGTTGCAGGTGCAGGCAAGACTGGTGGTAGTTTTTGCTGATGCCACATGAAGGGCGCCATCATGGCGCGTAAGCCTTTCAGTGAGAATACAGAAGGCCCCATTCAGGTTTTGGATGCAGTTTTGTGCAATTGAGAACCTGACCCACCCTGTAGTGTTTGGAATGTGGTGGTGGCATCAGTCCAGACCAAAGATCGACGTGCCTTCCAGTACCATAACCTTTTACCCAAGAAGGGGTCCACCAATGAGGTGGAGGTTGCTGGTGGGTGACAAAAAGTTAGTAGGGCCTCGAACTCTGGGTGCTATGCAGGAGGAGGGCTTACCTGCGGAATACCAAGACTTTGTGGGGGTCTTTGGTCCCAAAAGGGATTAACCATTTTCCCCTACTGGTCATTTGCATTTTCTTTTCATTTCAAAGAAGGGTTGGAGCTTCTCCGCTGAAGCCCAGTGAATCCACTGAATGAATGAGACAAAGCCACATTAGAGGATCATGTACAGTCCATGTTTAGAAAAGGCTTGATTGAGCTATCAAAATACGCCAAGGTACTCTGGTGCTACTAGTGCCCAAGGAAAACAGCGAGTTACGGCCATGCGTGGATTACCAGAGATTAAATGCAGTTACCAACCTGGATCCTTACCCAATGCTGCTTATGGAAGATATCCTATTGATGGTCACAGGATGCAACATCTTTACCAAGCTCAATTTGGCCAATGCGTTCAACCAGGTGCTTTTGAGTCTGGAGCATCAAAGGTACACTGCATTCAAGTGCCACCTGGGAATGTTTCAATACTGAGTAATGCCCTTTGGGCTGCGTTATGCCCTGGCCGTCTTCCAACAAATGATCAACCAGGTACTCAGTCAATTAATTGGCCGGTGCTGTATCATTTATATGAATAATATCCTGGTGTTTTCATGTTCCAAGGAGATTCATGTACAGGATGTTCGAGAAGTCCTAAAGGCGTTAGCTGGGGCAGGGTTACAGCTGAAACTGTCGAAATGTGAGTTTAATCAAGTATCATTCAAGTTCCCAGGGAATGTGGTATCTGGAGAAGGCCCAGGGATATGCCCAGATAAAATTCAGGTGGTACGCGCATGGAAGGCACCAACAGATCAGACGGATGCTCAAATTTTTTTGGGGACCATAAATTTTCTCCGGTGGTTAATCAAAGCCAATCAAAGATAGCCTTGCCACTTACACGATTAATGTGGAATGTACCATTCATATGGGAGGAGGAGGAGGAGCGGGTGTTCAATTTATTAAAAGAAAAGCTCATCTCAGCGCTGGTCCTTTTCCACCCCAATCTGGGAAAACCTTACATGGTCAAAATGGATGCATCAAATTTGCCATAGGAGCAGTACTCCTACAGAAGAGGGAAGACGGGTTAGAACACCCGGTGTTTAATTCAGCTGGAAAATAATTCCAGAGGAAACAAATTGTCCAATCTACAACAAGGAGCTTCTGGTGGTGCTGCCTCTCCTGCAACGCCGGGACCACCACTTGTTGTATGCTCATCACCCTTTCATAGTCCATACTGATCATCAGGCATTGGAATACTACCAAGGACCAAGAAAAATGAGTCAGCGCCAAGCCCGTTGGCACGTGGAGCTAGCCCAGTATGACTTTTAAGTAGAATACCATCTGGGAGCAATTAACACCATAGAGGATTGGTTGAGTCAGAATGAGGGGCTGGCATATGAGAAGTCCAAGTTAAAAATACAACATGGCGACCATGTTACAGGAAGACCAATTTGCAATGATGGTAAGTGAGGGGGATGAGTTGAAAAAGGAGATCCAAAATAAGCAGAGTGTGATGAATGGGATCTTTCCACATTGCCACAAAACAGTTGGGCAAGAGGTCCCATATGAGGGCCCACAAACATGAGAGGGCTGCAGTGGTTAAGTCCTTCATTTGTTGGCTTGATGAGCGATTAAGGTATCCTATGAACATGGTGAGGATGATGCTCACACTGAGGAGGACAGTCTGTCCCCCAGAGAGAGCATACAGAGAGGCGACTGCTCCGTCAAAAACCAAGAAATGGTCCATATTCTTTGCTCAAAATCCCTGGTTTTCCATCAAAAAATATTAATAAATGATTTTGAAATTTCAAAAATTATTTTCGATTTTGAGGTTTTATTTATATGTATTAGAAGACGAAGTTGTCCTAGACACCTTTGCTTCATGGTTTTTGTATTATAAAATGGGGGATATGGGGGAATTGGTTCCCACGGAGTCTGTGGGCAGCGGGCTCTTTGTGGGCTTATTTCAAGAATCTTGGCCTCCAATATTCCCGTCTAGGCCCATTCTAGACTGTTCGTTGGGTACCCATGGCGTTATGGAAACTTTTTTGCATATATCTTCATTTGTCGAGGTTGAATCAAAGCTCAGCATTCTCATGTCACCCTTAAAACAAAAATTTCCATTTTTAGGATAATTTGGCCTGGCAGCTCCTGATTTGTTGGGCTGCCCTTTGCCATGGCTCTCGATATTCTCATTTAGCAGCAGATTCCGCTTGGAAGCTCCTGATTTGCTGAGCTGCCCAATGCTGTGATTCTCAACATTTCCGTTTATAGTATTATTTGGCTTGGCAGCTCCTGATTCGCTGAGCTGCCCAATGCCATGGTTCTTGACACTTCCATTTTGGCATAATTCAGCTTGGCAGCCCCTGATTTGCTGGGCTTCCCTTTGCTGTTGCCATTCTCATTGTTTTGTTCATCAGACTTTGGGTTGGTGGCCTTTGAATGTCCCAGTCGCCATTTACCTCAACCTTTGCTGCCTTTGCTCCAAGGTTCTATCAATTTATAGGCATCTGATTTGTTAGAATGCCATTTTCAAGGATTGTTGCCCTCGAGCCCTATGCTTTAATTATTATTTTTATATAAGCTACTAATAACCCTAATCCCTGCCTTAGGGGGTCAGGCTATGTGGCGGTCAGGCAGCGCCTAGACCATCACACAGAAGAGGATGCTATTCGGAAAGCAATTATTGGAGGAAACGGCTGAAGGTCAGCAGCATAGCCATCATTGGATATATGAAAAAAATGGAGTTTTATGTCATGACTTGTGGATATGGGTGCCAAACTCTTTGCTGCAGTGGGAAGTGCTGTGGGCGTCGCATGACCTACATTTGCAGGACATCTGGGGGTGGCAAAGATGGTCAACCTGGTGTGGCAGAAATATTTGTGGGCCAGCTTGCAAAAGGATATAAAAAATGTGGCAGAATGCTTGGTTTGTGCATGTTCAAAGCCTTCACAAAAGCAGCCAGTGGG
>JAKSZP010017671.1:0-52944 GCA_022478985.1 Massospora cicadina | reverse complement strand
TGTGCCAGGTGATCCTTGAATTTCTTGAACAATGTAATATTATCCAAGTAAATAAACACACTTGACATCTTTAGATCTCCAAAAATGGTCCATAACTCTTTGGAACATTGCCAGGGAATTGTACAAGCCCTATGGCATATGTGTTGATTTGAACAGGCCATGACTGGTAATCAGCGCTCACTTCTCTTGGTCTTCAAGTGACAATTCCATCTTATAATATCCACTTGCCAGGTCCATGGCTGAGAAGTAGTGTGATCTTCCAAACCGTTTCAAGGCATTGTTAATGTGTGGTAGGTGACAAGAGTCTTTCTTTGTTAGGCTATTTTATCATAAAAGTCCATGACTATGCAGTGAGTAACATCCTTCTTTCTGACCAGCAGTAGGGCGACGCTCAGGGACCCTTGGAGAGACTTATCAAGCCTGAAAATATATGTTACTGTAATTCATTTAATATGGCTTATTATTTGCTCTTGGAAAAGAGGTTTGGCTTTTATTAGTAGGGAATGGAGCTCCCAGTGTCAACCATGTTAACTCCTCTCTTTTACAAGCCATAATCATTAGGTTCACTGCTAAAAATGTTTAAATATTGGTCTAAGAGTTCATTTAATTTTGCATTCTTCCTGAGTGGTTGTCTCCTGAAGCTAATTTTTGATTCTGGCAATGGTGAAACTGATTAAACATTGGAATAGTAGTATAACTTCACTTTAGCAATGGTTTGGTCCTTATTAATTTTGAAAGGGTGCTTGACTATGTTTCCAAGTAGGACTTTGAATTCTTCTTGGTATGTGGAATTATTAAATCCAAGCATCACTCTGGGTTTCTGTTCTCTGAATCCTTTGGAACAATAAATCTTATTTTATTGTCTGTTTGAGTATACTATTATTGATAATTACCAGAATGATCTTATTTTATTTGGGCAGTAGGTCCATCTATTCAAGGTATACAAGGACAAACCAGAAACTGCTTCTACGGTCTACAGTAGCTGCTTTGTTACCTTTGTCTTCAGAGTATAGCTGACCGGATAAATGAAATGCTCTATTTCAACTTAGCATACTTGATTCTTCCAATCCTTCCTCTATTCGTCTTGAAACATAAGTGTCATTTGATATTTGATAAGAATGACCTCTGGTTAAATTCAATGACTCCTCAAACTCAACAAAGAATTGTGTTTCTAATAAAAGAAATTGTAATGTTCATTCTCAAGCACCATGACTGAAGCAGCATGAAAATGTATCTAAATCACAAGGGTAATGTGGAATAGGATCCTAGTGTTTTAGTTGACTCAGGACTGGAAATTCTGAAATTGTCCTGGTAATCTATATCTGTGGCAAACTTTAATCTCTTCATGAGATTGGAAGACATAATGCTAACTGGAGCGCCAGTGTCCATTATTGCTAAAATTTTGACTTTATGGATGGTGACTTCCGCTTTCTGTAATAATCTTACAAATAGTCATACCTGCGGTAATAATGACACTTATTGACTGAATCCTCCTAACTCCTCATGTAGGCAGGAATCCTTGCAGGCCTTAGGAGACCTACAATCTTTTATTTTAAGCACTCTTAAATGTGGTATCCATAAGATTCTTTCATCCATTATACTGTCAACAATCTGAGTAGGTTTAGAAGCTTGAGTCAAGTAAGACTGCTCAATTGGCTCAAACTTCACTTAGTTAGGTCTGAGGCAGGTGGGAACAACTATTTCACTAAGAGACCTGATGACATATTAACCTAAATCAACCCGTTAACCAGGCTCCTCGTCATCAATTCCGTTGGTTTGGTGTACAAACCAATCAATTAATCCTTAAAACCATTCTTTAGGTTCATCTTTCTTATCTTTCTTTAGCTTAAGGAAGCTTCTCCTGATGTGTCCCTCTTGTTGACAGTTGTTTCATTTAAACTTAGTGGAATTCTGGTACTTCCATTCTATTGGACAGTAAGCCTCATAATTAGGCTTATCACAATGACTTTGAGCAAATAGAAGTTGTTTCTATCAGGGCGGCGTTGCTGATAGTTCTGATGGTTTTGGTGTCTTTACTCTGTATTGTATGTAGCTTTAATGTCAATCAAGGACTATTTGATGGCCTTTAGGGATTCAACAGGCTTTACATCCAGAGTCATGTTCATTAAGAGATGTGGGTGCAATTACAGTGAACCAAGAAAGACAGTTTTTGTGGTGACTAAGTCCAAAGGTCCAGACGTTCAAAGTTGTTGTGCTTTGAGATAGATCTAGATTGCTTAGTCCACAATTGATTCTGGCTTTCCTATTCTCATAGCGAGGATTTTTTTCTTCATATTTTTATTCCCTGTGATCTTCCAACTAAACAATAAGAATCTCTTTAAATTCAGCCCAAGTGTGTTGAAGGAAAAGTATAGCTCAAAACACCTTCTATTCTTCTTGCTCACGCATCCTTCTACATTGCAGGCTTTCTGATTGTCACTGGCTTTGATCATGCTGTTTTTGGACAAATGAAATCTGGCTTTAGTTCCTTTGCTAAGAGTGAACTTAGTCTATAAATATGATCAGAAATTGGGATCTTTTTCAGTTTCAATATGATTTGTAGTTTATACCACCATCACTGGTGTATTTATACTAGTGGTGCGTCCTCCCAAAGTAGGTAACAAACTGAGAGGAGGTAGACGTCGCACTTACATAATATCCACGTCCTGCTTCAAGTGATCCAACTAAATTGTGGCTTTCCATCTTGGTAAAAATTTGAGTTCTAAATATTTGACAGTTTTATTTTTTACACTCTCCAAAAAATCCAACCTCTTTCTCACTTGAATCGTATCCAGCTCTCCATTTTTTCCTGTGTTGGTGACAATCTGACTCTTCTTAACTCAATAGTCATGGTAGCTATACACATCTTCAGATAATCAATTATTTGATAGATAATCTCCAGGGTCAAATCCTCTATAATTTTGTATATATGGTACACTTCCATGGTATCACCATAGTTTCTCCACAATCACCAAATGGGTCCCTCTGTAGTGATAACTGGTTATTGCCAAACTAGCTCAATCACTCAGGGGTTCTGATAAAAGGGGTTGAGCCATTGAAAATTTTTCATTTTGTTAGTTAATAAGGTGCATCAACAGGAAAATCTGAAGGTCTAACTCTCACATACATATAGCTTTTTCTCATATTTCCAAGCATGTTCAACCATGTTGAACCCTTGGAATTGTATATCTTGGGGTCTACTCCAGAGCACATCAGAACTAATTAAACTTCTGCATACAACAAGAAGGCTGATTCTGAACAAAATAACAATATAACTATAATTTAGCATTATTAGTACAAAATAATTGGAAAAATAAAGGCATATTCTGTGAAAGACGTTACATTATTGATGTGATTATTGAAAATATAGATAGTTTTTGGAAAAGGGTGTTTAAAGTATGGTCATGATTTGTAACAAAATTTTTTTCTCATAAGGCGTTTTTATATCTTCTGCTTGGTTTCAATCCCCATATGTAAATTTCTCTGATCTTCTGGAACCTTTTGGGACTCTTTCTTAATTTTTATAGAGCTTGGACCTGCTTGTGACTTCATGAATACTGCTCTTTTTTCTCCTTATAATCTTGTGACCCTTGTGGCAGTTGCAGCTACTCAGGTACAATGTTAGTTTTGATAATTGGTGTTTCTAAAATTTATCTTCTTACTGTTTTGGTAATATTTGCTATGCTAAACTATGTAAAAAAATCTCTTTGATGAGTTTTCAGTAGTTCTAAAATTACTGAAATCTAAATTCAAGGATATATAGAGGAACACATCTCTTTCTGCTAAGCATCACTTTTCAAAAATCAATTCAGCCTGAAATTTAGCTCCACTAAAGAGATTTACGAAAACTATTAGCAAATATGGCGGGAAGCCCCGCAAAAGAACCCGCAGGCTATGCCAAACGAGCCAGCACCACCCCCCAAATGAAGCAACCCTCGGTTACCCACCTCAGGGTCACCAGAATCACCCGCTCTCAAGCAGCAGCCATGAAAGCAGGCACCACCCCCCAACCTGGAGCTACTTCAACTAGCGCCAGTTCACCTGATCGCACTTCTGCAACCTGCACGCCTAATAGCTCTGTGTGCGCTGCCTCCCACCAACCCGCTGGGCCCCCTCCAACCAAGGAGGCCATCACCCACGCTGTTTTAATGGCGTCTGCTCAGTTGAATGCAACTCAGCCCATCCAGGCATTCACCTCCCCCATTGTGTCAGCTAATTCAGCCCCATCTATTATTGCTGACGCCGTGTTCCTGGCTCCCTCCATGAGGGGCGATACCCAGCTACCTGGCCCCCAAACCCTCAGATGTAAGGTTGGATTAGCCGCACATTCTGGTTCACTAAGCACCAAATTGGGACAATCTACTCTTCCCAATGGGGATTCAAATGGTTTGAGTTTTGGAACTTCACACCAGTTCCGATCTCACCCGTCCCATTTAAACCCATAATAGGCACTTCTCAAGTCGGCACTTTATCTCCATATGCTGAAAACGACCAATTCACCAAGCAGCCAGTGAGTTTTGCCCACAAAATCACAGCAAATACTCGGGCTGAATTTACCCAAATAGATTGGGATGGTGATGAAATATCTCCCTCCTCCCAATTGGCTGGAGTTAATTCCAATTTGGATGGGCCTCCCCAATTTAGCGAGGCCCAACAAACCGCCCCTCAATTTAATATGACGCCAGCAACTGCTGTAACATTCCAGCAACAAGGGAACTCCACAAACTTGTCCAAACCACCAGCTCACACTCAACCCGCAATTGCATCTCAAAGCAAACACAAACGTACCAAAGGAGCCACTGGGGCGTGGCAAAAACCTTTGGCACCAATGCTACCCAAAGCTGATCCCCGTGAAGTGGCGTTTGTTGCTGATGTTAAGAAGAAATGGGCCGAAACTAGAGCGCAAAAAGCTCTACCTCGCTCAACTCTCTCTCATGCAATTCGCCTTTACTATGGGCATAACCCTGTTGAATTCTATACAGAAGATTACTTCTCATACTTTGCAGCGATTGCGGGGACATTCCCAATTAACACCACCATCCATGAATCAGTGGAGGGCCACTAAATCGATGTGGGCTTCACTGAAGCTGCCCTTGCTGACCATGCTGCCACCCTCCAGGACATTATTCCACGTGGATCTCTTCGCATCTCCCACACACGCTCTCACCTGGAGAAAATTTCATGGGTTACTTTTTCCAACCTACCAACGACTGTTGATCCTGAGTCTCTTAAACTGGCACTCCATCGTGGTTTAATGGAGTTTTGGTCTGTTCTTTCAGTGGACTTTAGCGTCCCCTCTTACTATGCTCCCACTCAAAGAGCTCGCACTGCTAGGGCGTCGTTCATCCCCTCCCCCACTGTATCCCACAACATTGAGGTTATTCCTCGTGTGGCGGTAGTTGGGGCATGCCCTGAGATCTTTTTTGTCGACCCTGATCAGGCGCGCCCCTGGTGTTCATGGTGTAATGCCCTTGGACATTTGTATAGTGGCTGCACAGCTCGAAAACAAGCCCTCTTAGCCACCACCCAGGGGCCTAAACCAGGCCAAAAACGATCCCACGTGGCTGCAGCAGCAATTCCACAACCCACACAATGGGTTCCCGTTCAAGACCTGTCCCCTGAGGCCTTACGCCTAGCAGTTGAAACAGCTAACCCCACTATTTGTATGGGATACCTTCGCGCTCATGCCCCCTTCCAGTGGGCACCCCCTCCAATCTCCCAGAGTCAACTCCCTCTCTCACCAAGCGCAAGGCATCTCCCACAGGGTGCCCCTCATCAGCCACCCCCACTCAGGGCTCCGCGGCACCCCCACCAACCTCCACCAGCGATTTATCGCATCAACTCTCAGCTCCCAATGGAGCTATGCCCACCAGCATGGACTGGCAACCCGCGGCCTACGGTAGAAGTGCCACCTCAAAGAGTCCTACCCCAACCCCACAGTCCATTTCGCGCGTATCCTTTGCAGTGTTGGAGGAAGTGAATATAGACTCAGACTCATCAAATGAGGACACTGCGGAGGTCACCATTGAGCATCCTCAGGTCCTTCCCCTGAAATGGAGCGGGGGCAGCATCCTAGGCTGGCTTACTGGGTCCTCCGCCCCCCCACCCTCTCCTTCCCCTCAGAACCCTCGACGCTCCTCACTGATTGCAGCTAATAGTCAAGCTAAAGGACTCAAAACTAGCCGCCTCACAGCAGCAGGTTTAAGCGCTGGCAACCCCCAGGTCATGGAGGGGAACAGCTATGAGTCCCCATGGCAGCACCCTGGCCCTGCAATCCATCAACGCAAATGGGTTGCGGGACTTTAAGCGGAGAGCCCGCCTCCTCAAAACTTCAGGTCAGCATAAATTGACATCGCTGCTGTCCAGGAGCCCCATATCCTCCCCCAAGAACAATCTGCATGGAATGAACAGTTTGGAGGAAACTCCTTCTGGACAAACCATGCCGCCCTTATTGTTTTGAATCCCCAGGTTAAAACCCATTCTTTTTCACAATATCTAGGTGGCCGCCTCATACTGGCCAAACTCACCACTCCTGACTTCTCCTTCTTCGCTGCAAGCATCTACCTGCCTAATGCAGGTCAGGAGCAAAATCGGCTCTTGGAGGAGCTCGTCCAACTCAATCTCCCACGGAATACAGTCCTCTTAGGAGATTTCAGCACAACCATAAGTCGCGTCCATGACTCTTACCCCCCTGCAGCAAAGGAACGCCCTGGATCAAGTCGCCTCCAGGATTTCCTTCGCCTAAGTGGCTTTATAGATGCGCTTCCACCCTCCGCGTCTGGCCTAGGTTGCATGACTAGGATCCAGTATGATGGAGGAGCTTTCCAGTCAGCGTCACGCATAGATATGGCACTGATTGGCCCCCTGCTAATTGGCCGCGTCTCCTCTCCCATCTCTCGTGACAACCATCTGAGTGATCACAGGTCACTCACCGTTGTCCTCACCACCACACTTAGACCGTCGCGTAGGTTCTGGCCTAGGGTTGCCCCAGCTCTTCTCAACAACCCTTTCACTAAAGAGAAGCTGTCTATGACCATCCGAAAGACTCTCACCTCACCCCCACCCCACTTGATTGACCACAAGGCTAGATGGGCGGTGACCAAGGAGGGCATCACCCGCGTTGCTTACAACTGTGCCAAAGCCCAGATGACTGCAGCTCGCGCCAGAGTCAAAAGGGCGGAAGCCAGAATCAGACATCTAGAGCGAAACTGCCAGCCTTCGCCCTCTCCCAGATGGTTGGAAGACTGGGAAGCGGCGCAGGAAGCACTCCGCTTGGAGCTCTCACTGCAGGAAGAACGGGCAGCAAACTTTACAACATCTCATTACTATGCTCAATGGGAACGCCCCACCCGCTTCTTTTTTCAGAAACAGAAAGCCCGGTCAACAGCGCAGGATATTACTGCACTGAAGATTGGCACTACAACCACTTAAGATAAGTAGAAAATCACGCAGGAACTACACCGCTTCTACTCCAGCCTCTTCCATGCCACCCAGATGGACCCATCGGACATCCAAGACTTCCTGTGGCGGGCTCCAGAGCCGCCCATTGACCCACGGGCTGATGAGGCTCTACTGGCGCCTATTTCCATCCAGGAGGTGATGGAAACCCTTCTGAAATCCCCACGGCTTAAAGCCCCAGGCCCAGATGGAATACCCTTTGAGATGTACCTTCTGGAACCTGCAGTGATAGCCAGAACCCTCTGCGACCTCTTCGCTGCACTCTTGGTGAATGGCGAGGTCCTCCCTGGCTCCAGAGGCTCAATCACGACCCTCATTCACAAGAAGTCAGACCGTGAGAACCTGGCGAACTGGCGCCCCATAGCGTTGATCAACACAAACCACAAGCTCTTTACGAAGCTTCTGGCCAACCGCATCACCAAATGGGTGTCACCTCGCCTCTCCCCATCCCAGCACGGTTTTATTCCGGGGAGGTCGTTATGGGACAACTATAATGACCTTCACGTGACTTTTGACTGCTAACTCTCGTAAGGTAAATGGCTTTGTGGCTCTCCTGGATATGGAGAAAGCATATGATTGGGTAGCCTGGAAGTATATTGATGCTTCCCTGGCCCGCTTCCATCTCCCACCCGCAGCTAGGCGCTGGATATCAGCGCTCTAAGACCAGCTCCACACCAGAGTCCTGGCGCCAATGGGTTTTACAGTGGCAGTACCAGTTGGACAAGGTCTCCGGCAAGGGGACCCCCTGAGCCCTACCTTTTTAACATCACCCTTGACCCCCTCTTGGCCTCCTTACAGGACAAGCTAACAAGGATTCTGGTCCCAGGTAAAGCCCCTACGCGCACCATGGCATTTGCAGATGACACTGCCATTGCATTTGGCTGCCCTGGGGATGTTGCCCTCGCTGCTGTGACCATTGAGAGGTACACCAAGGCGTCCAACGCCATGGTCAACACCTCCAAGACAACAGTTGTACAGGTTGGCTCCCCCACCTTCCCCCCACCATTTGGTATTGAACCTGAGCGCGGTACCTTCCGTCACCTGGGCGTTCTCACCAACCAACAAGGAGTTGCGCTAAAAGACAATGAGGACTTGCTCCTCGCAGCAGTTAACTCCAGGATTGCCAGCTAGAACCAGCGGCACATCACCCCCCAGAGTCGAGCTCTGATGGCCAATGTGTTCCTTCTCTCCAAAGTCTGGTTCCTAGCGCACGTCTGCCCATTCACAGATGCCTTTTATACGCGGCTCAATGTACTCCTTCGCTGTTGGATCTGGGGCTCAAACCATCCACCAATGGCCCTCTCAACCTTTGCCCGACCCTGCAATAAAGGGGGCCTAGGGCTTCTGGACACGCGATCCCACGCCACCACAATCTTCCTGAAGTTCCTATGGCCGATTGTCTGCTGGGACGCGACCCCCATGCCCCAATGGGCGCCCGCCCTCCGCCAGTCAGTGTCAGCAGCTCTGGGTCTTCCTAGAGCATCTCTGACCTCATTAGGGAGTGGCTCACAAACCGCCCAGGCCATCGCCTAAAACCATCCTCATCCCCCTACTGAAACCAGGCTCTCCTTGCCCTGAAACGAGTAGGCGCGCGGATCCACCATGCCTTCCCATACAGAAGGGAAGGCCCTGGCCTCAGCCCCCGTCGCCATGCAATTGTGCACAATGGACAAGTTGTCACAACTCGCCTCAACCCCCAAGATCGTCCTCCCATCCGCCCAAGACTCCTTGAGCTCCTCCCTCCCTCCGTGAGATTTGACCTTAAGGAATTGTGGAAGGATGTCTATCACCCCATCCTGTCAGCAAAGGTGTCCAACACCTATGGAGGGTGCTCCACTGTTCATACAGGACAGGGGACTGACTGGCCCTACCTTCCAGCACTGAAGCTGCCCCCGCTGTGTGGAGCCTATTGACTCCCACCTCCATCGTTTTTTCACCTGTCCAGGTGTCGCCGCATTTTGGCCAAAGGCCCGCGCGCTCCTCCATGCTCAGCCCTGGTCTGGACACCCTGTGCAAGACCTCATGTTTGAGCAGACATTGCCTGGTTGCCACCAACCCCTCCGTGTCCTCGCCTATGCCACAGCCATCTGGACCATCCATAACTCCTTCCTTCGTGCTGCCTTTGACCAGCAGGTGTGGACCCTTCCACACATGATCACCCACTTTCAGGTACACTTTGAGATGGCCCTGAAGGTCTGCACTATGTCGCCAACCCTCCCCGCTCAGTTGTAACTGCAGCACGGCTCTGGCGCGCAAACCCCCCTCCCTTTCTCAATGCCTCCTCCCTCCCCTTCCCTCGCCTCAGGCTCTTAGGAGCCCAGGCATAATTCAATAAACATCGATGAATCCCCCCTTGGGTTGGGACCATATAGTACTAAGAAAAGGATATATAGAGGATGTTCCTCTAAGACATTCTCTGTGACATCGTTCACATAGTTGTTTGGGCTGGTAATTATAATTTTAGGTCCGCTGATATCATTCTGACTAGCTGGTAAATGATTTTAGCAGTCAGGGGGTATATAACAGCCTCCATCAGTATGAATTATAGAATTTTTAAAGCCTATAAAAGGGGCTTTATAATCTGGAAAAAATATTGATTGTTAACTAAGTTATTTTGGACCTAAACTTTGCTCTGGCCAGCTAAATCATTAGTACCAATATTTTTATCATTAGATCGAGGTTCTTTATGTTCTTCCATAGGTTAAGGAATTGATTCCTATAGGTGGGCCATTCCCAACATGTGTCATGTTAAAATAGTGCTTCTACATGCACTTAGCAGTGATGCACTACAACTTTTTATATATGGAAATTTATTTTCTGTAGTGAAGATCATTCTTCCTTGAAATGACTGAAGAACATCAAAGGTCCCTCTGAATGTTTAACCTAATGGGAGATCAAGCTATACCATTGTGATACAAATATTTTACATTGATCTGAGAACTGTCACATGAATGTTGATGGCTTACCTGGATTGTCGATGTTGTTTAAGGCCTGCAACTCTTGCCATTAAGTTGAACAGTGGCATGAACCCTTTTTAAATCAAAAAAGGTTTAAACCCCAAAGCATTACCTCTCACCCAAATTTATGACCTAGGGCATACCCTAGATTAGAGAGGATGGCTGCCGCTCCTCCCACTTGCCTTGTACCACTCACCAAATCATTTCAAGCCCAAACACTATAGTATCAGGGCCTACAATTTTTTTTGAAAAATCAGACAATTATGTACAGAAAAAAAATTAGGAAATCGCCCACCAAGACCCCCACCTCCCTTCTCCAATCAACATCTCAATTAAGAACCAACATATGTGTAAATAACGTGACACCTGGGGCAACTACAGGTGAAAATAAATTAAATAGAAAGCCAAAATTGGGGAAAAAGTCAAAAATGGAAAGGTTGGAAACAGGGGTTGAACCCATCACCAAATTAAAAATTGGAAAATCAAATATAGGCTTTTAAAGCTTGCTAAAACAGCCCAAAATGGTTTGAGAATATTATCCAATGTTGCGACTTTAGAGAATCAATCAAACAAATGATTTTAATAATTTAATAAATTTGAAAATTGTCTTCTGATATAAAAAGGTTCAGATTAGTACATTTCCCCTCCCGCCCTAACTTTAAAACTTGTCACCCTGCTAATGAAATGGTGTTGGGTTATTACTTTGTTTTATTAAATTATTAATTATTTATCTATTCTTTAAGAAATTTGTTAGTTTGTTATATTAAAAATATAATACATGCAGTTGATGTTAAGAAATATGGCTTTGGGTAAATCCTACCAACCAGTTTAACTTGAAAAAAGGCTATGGTGGTAAATTCTAACCAATCTGTCTACTATGCAACGTTACAAAGTCCAAACCCCTCACCACTCTGTCACAATTAGTGACATATTACTGGGGTATAATGCCCATCCAAGGACAAGTATCTGAAGCCACTGGAATTAAAACCAGACCCCTTGAGAGACACCAATGACCTCTCTAAGGTCATTTACTGTAAATGGGTTCTTTCTTTTCCCGTCAGGCCTGAAGCAAATTGCACTAAAATGTATGAAAATCTGGTGGAAACTGGTTTTAAATCCATTAAATAACCAGATACAAAATAACTAAATTCAGCCAAATTCATAAATCTTGATTTCACTGAAAGGAAAAACTTTTCAGCTCATTTCTTTTTTATGTTAATTTCTTTGAAACTATTACAAAACTCCCCTCATTTATATCAAAGCTGAGAGATGTCTTTGCTTTTCTCAAATTTTATATAATCTGAATAAAGGTTTATAATTTCTGCATGTCTACCCCTGTTTTTAAGGACTTTTTTATTATAGAATTGTGGTTAAAACCTATTCTGATGGCCAGGATTAGTTAATGGTTATGGTTTGGCCCTCCTGTTGTATGTGAAACTAGCACCTATTATGCAAACTATTGTGCTGAGTCTACCGCATCTTATTTCAATGATTAATACCATGGTTCTTATCCAAATTTTTTTATCTCATAAAGCCTTCTCTCCTGTTTATTTGTATAAGTTTGGTATTCGTTTTAATTAAAAATTTATTGGAAATGCTTTGTAAGTAACATGGGACGTTGCTTCTTGTTGCTTTGATATTTTTCCCTCTTTTGGCACCTTTTTCCTGGCGTGCTACCTATGAAATCTCATATGCTTCATTCCCTTGACATTATATGAGAAAAGCATAGATTTATTTGTGAGTTTCTTCTCCTGCTGAGTTGCTAGAGTTAACCTCAACCCTCACAGAGTTGGCTCCTTTTGAAACTGTTCACTGGTATGGTGCTGTTGTATTCCTCCTTGCTTTGATTTTTATCTTCTCTAAAGGGTGTGCTGAGGGTGTTGCGCGGCTCCCCTCATTTGAGGTGCTCAAATAATGTGCAGTACCTGCCACTACTCACTTAACAATATCCATATTTTGGGACTCTAAATTTAAAAAAGAGATTTTTAATAAGCTTTTCTACTTTATAGCTTATCATAAGTCCCAAGGTAAGAAAACAACTGACGTTCTCCTCTTCCAAGTGCTTCTTTGTAATATCTTTGATGGGTCCCACCAGTAGTTATTCGCCTCTAGTGAGACTAATAGAACCCTCCTGGAATCTCTCCCCACTTTGAAAGCCTTTATCAAACCCCAAGTATTCCCTCAGACTACATTTGAGGACTATAGCTCCTTTGTTTACTTTAGCCAAGGAGACCTCACTACTGTCAATACTTACGCCTGTTACAAGAAAAGGCTTGTTAGAATTGCCACTTAGACGTCATATTTTGAAGGCACAGGCTTTAGACATAGATAAATAAGGTGCTGTATGAAAACAGAAGCCTTAGTAAAGTTGTAAAAAGGACAAATTCGCCAAGAGGTTCTTTATTATAAAACACAATAAAGCACAATGTAGTATTGCGTACTCCCAAAGGCTTAACTTATTCACCAAATGATATCTTCATCTAGGTTCCACTCTAGCAGCGTCAAAAGATCCTTCTCTTAAAGTTTATTATAGATATACCCTCCTACTAAAGTTCCTATTGGTGCTTTTCATGTGTACTAAGCATCACTCCAGAGGGGTAGATTAATAAGCCAAAAATTTATAAATTAGATTAATTAAAAATTTCTGTGGCTTGGAAGATTTCCATTATAGTTGCAATCAACCAATTTCAAAAAGAGGCTCCAGTAGAATGCCATAATAAAATAAGATTCCTCCTACCAAATAATTAATGCCAGTGCGAGGAGCAAGATAATGGATAAGGGTATAATTAGCTGAAGCAGATCCAATTTTCCAAGACTAAGGGCCTAAGCAGTTACTAGATTGAGGGGATAGAAGTTGCACCAGGGTTATGGTTTTGATCCAACAGATTTCAATTCTACACGTTGTGCCAAGAGTACCAAAAGTACTTTAATGCAAATTTGGTGACTCCTTATGAAGTTGAGGGCCATGCGCTTGAGACTCCTTATACCATCTAACCCTGTTTCTAAGTATTAGTGAAATATAGATATTTTAAAAGATCTCATGTACAGATGGTTGGTCGACCAATTGCAACAAGACTAGATACTGTAGTCACTTGAACAGTTGAAATGGCCTTCCACTGCAAGTAACTGAAAAGTACTTGTGCTGCCCTTAGCATATGGGATAAACCTCCTCCTTTTATCTGGGACTTGTTACATCCTCTCATTCATGCTGTCTCAAGCCTTTGCACTACCAAACCTAATTTAGCTTGGAACTTCAGATCTTGAAAATTGACAATTCTGTCACAGTTTTTCACTCTCAGGAAAACTATCTTAGTAAACCTGACGCTAATCAAGTTTCAGATCCCATTGTGAACTATCCAATTGAGATCCTAGATGTCATGGAAACCTCTATCATAATCATTGGATATCCCTTTACTGTGTTGCCACAGTACTGTTTATGACTTGCAGTGAGCTTGCTGGCAGGTGAGACTGAAACCTCCATCATAGGTGAGGGTCTCCTTAACACTGGCCCTGCACCGCTGTGCTCCATGAAGTACCTCTTGCTTTTGCCCTGTAAAAGTAGAGGATGCTCGTAAGTTTGTCTCAATTGATTCAGAGAATTCTCTTTATTCTAGATCTGGACCCTTTGTTGCCATCTTAGAACCTAAGCTTCATACACAACCTGTCGTCCCCTTTGGCCAGGTGGAAAATCTCTTTACTATTACATTGGAGTCACCCTCCTTGGTTTACCCTATTCAAAAATGGGTAGATATCCATAAAAAATATTGAAGACAAACTCACCTTGGATGACGCCTCCATGAGCTAGGCTGTCCTTACTGGTGTGGTCTCCTGCAATAAAGGATCTCCCCATTCTGACATAGATCATCAAATTATCCCACTCTCTTCACGTCCAATGAGCAACTCACTGGCAATTTGAAATCTTATTTGTTGAATCCTCTAAGGATTTTATCATCAACCTACCCTTCTGGGCTTTGAGCTAGCTTATCATCCTTTGACTTCTACGTAAATAAATCTTCATCTTCATACTTCTTGATCATGGCTACCTTCTCCTCTGCTGGAAGGGACTTCCAAGCCACCTTAGTGGACACTGGTGCTACTGAAAACTTTATCTGCCAAGAGCTTGCGGAAGCCTTAGACCTGCCCTTAGGGGTTTTACAGTTTGTAAAGGGCGTGGCATCTCAAGTTATCCCCAGCTACAGAGTACTGTCCCCTGTTCCCTTTGTCGCAGGCAATTTAAACTTTGTGGAGACTTTATTTGCGATTAAAAACATCCTTTACCCTGTTATTCTGGGTGTAGGTTGATGATAACTCTTTGACGTCATCACTAATCTTCAGACTCTACTATCCACGCAAAGTTCCCATGAGGAGTTACAGTTAACATCTTTTTCCTTGATGAAATCACCCTTGCATTACCAAAAATGAGGCCCTACTCCAAGGTAGGCCTAGCCTTATTTAAACCAACCTCCACCCCAGCTCTCACACTTATTTTTATGAGTATATCAGGAGGTATGCGAACATTTTTGATCCTTCTAAGTTTCAACCACTTTTGAGCACACAAAGTTTGACTTTGAGTTCAAGCTGACCATAAACCTCCTCAAGATATCCTCTCCCATATATATCTTGTACTTGAGGGAAGAGGCCGCCTTGGACGTTTAGGTTGATAGTATGCTCACTAAGGTCCAAATCTTTAAAATTCTCTTAAGTGAAGCCTCTTCTATTTGTGGAGAAATCAGATGGTTCCCTTCGCCCCTGCGTTGACTATGGATATATGAACAATTTCACAGTATCTGACCTTTATCCGCTCCATTTAGATCAACAGATTGCCTACTATGTAGAGAAGGACAGAGTGTTCAACAATTTGAATTGCTTAAACGCCTTCAACCAGAAATGTATCAAGGAAGGACAAGAGTGGTGACCGCTTTCCACAACTGGAAAGGCAACTATCAGGTCAGAGTCATCTCTTTTTGTTTAAAGAACGCTCCAACCTATTTTCAAAGAATTATTGACGCTGTCCTGGGAACCTTATGGGATCCTGAGCATTAGCCTACATGGATGACATATTGGTATTCTCCTTAAATGAAGAGTCACACGCCAGCCACCTTGTAGCTGTCATGTAGCGGCTAACACGTGTAATCCTTACTATTAAAGCCAGCAAGTGCGAGTTCTTTAAACCCAAAATAGATTTCTCTGGAAACATTATCTTCTCCCAAGGCCAAATGATTGCCCCTTGATAATGAAGCAGCCATCCGTGATTGGCTAAACTCTCATCTCTTACAGATTTACTCAGCTTCATTAGGAATCGTAACATTCTCAAGAAGTTCACCCCTCAGCTCTCTGAAGTCGCTGCACCTCTCTACACCACATTTGGGAAAATTTAGATGGACCATAGAATGCAACGCCGCGTTCAAAGCCGTTAAGTCCATACTTTTGTACAGTCCTGTGCTAGTACATGCAGACCCCAGCCGTCCTTTTATTGTTGCAACTAAAGCTTCCAACTTTGAAGTTGAAACAGCCCTGCTGAAAGAAGGGGAAGTCAGAGTGGAACATCCAAATTCTTATTTCTCTAAGAATATGTCTATGGTTCAGTTTAACTACATCATCTACAATAAGGAACTACTTGCTGTTATTGAGGTGGTACATCACTGGTGCCACCATCTGCATGGCTTTAAATGCCCCTTTACTTTCCGCACTGACCACAAGGCCTTAATGTACTACTGCGCCCCTAGAAGCTGACCCTTGCCAGTCCAGGTGGGTGGAAGCCCTATCAGTGTTTAACTTCCTAATATGACTTCGTTAAGGGTACCCAGAACCTGTTTTCATATGCATTATCACAGAACCATGTTTTTTCCACAGATCAGCGCTAGTGATGCCCACAATACTCAGGTTTTGATTAATTGGAACAGGTGATGGAAGGCCCACTTACCAACACCTCACTTTGCTTATGTTGGAGCCTCTGGAAGGAAAGACTGAAACCCTTGCCCATGTTAGGTTGTCTCAGCCCTTGTCATCAGACTGTGTTAATATTAATAAATACTTCCAGAGAAATAACGAACCCCTAAACAAGGGCTACCATCTGCTGGATGGGGCATCCTTCATTAGGTAAAGTGGTGGGTACCATTTAAACCCTTGAGAGAGGAGGTGATCCGCGAAGCCTATGACCCTACAACTGTTGGCCACCCTGGAAAGGACAAGACACTTGAGTTGGTCTGATGTTACTACAGCTGCAAGGGCATCACCACTGAGGTGCCCAAATTTACAAAGTTCTTCCTGACATGCAATAAGTCAAAACCTAGTCGTCAGAAGAGCGCTAGCCTACTTGTCCTCCTCCAAGCCATGGAGGGCCCTTGGACATTGATGTTCACTAATTTAATCATGAAACTCCCCTTGCCCCAGAGTTATGATGCAGTGATGTTTGTTTTGGACCGTTTTACCAAGATGGCCCATTTTGTCCCTTGCAATACTACAATCACCTTCATCCAGACTTCCCACCTCTTTGTGGACCACTTTTTTGCCTTTATGGAATATTGAAGGAAATTATTAGTGATTTCAGACCTCAATTCACTGCCCAGCTCTGGGAAGCCTTAATGTTCAACTTAGGGATCTGCCCCTGACACTCCACAGCCTTTTTCCCTCAGTCATATGGACATACAGAGAGGGTGAACCAAGTTTTGGAGCAATTCTTGCGTAGCTATTCCAATTCAGAAAGAATAATTGGGCCTCTTACCTTCCGCTGGTGCAATTCACCTATAATAACCTAACTTATACCCCAAAAAGAACATCCCATTTTTTCACAAACTACTGCTGTCAAGAATTTTTTATTCTCAATAATAGAGGACTCCATTATGTGCCAGGCCAAACAGTATGAAGACTGCTGGCCCTTGCTTTTTCACAAACATTAATGACCTTTCCCTACAAAGTTGCAGGGCAACCCACCAACCCAGCAGACCAATAACTTCTCATTATGAGGCATGACCACTCATTATTTCTCAGAGGTCCTCTTTGGGATATGTCCAATTATTGTGGTTCAGCAGCCTCTATTGACTCCCTTGGGTTTACTCACCTTCAATCCTTCCAGTCCTTCATTGTTGCTGCTAGTTGCCCAAGTTCCCGCAGGGTTTCCATCTAGTTCAAGGTTGGGATTTGGTTGCACCGATCACTCCAGGTGTTTTAACCCAGCACCTAACAACTGGGGATCTTGAGTCCCACCTCTACAAGCTAAGCTAACACTGTTAGCTCAAAGCTTAATAAAGATAGGCAAATGAATATCATATTTGAAGCTTTGAAGATATTTTTATTAAGAGAGAGATCAACTATTTATAAGAATTTCTTGCCTATCCTTGTCATTGGCATTCATTGCCAGCACTATCACTGGCGATTCTCCCTACTTAGCATTCGTCAGCACTCTCACTGGTGATTCTCCCTACTCATCATTTATCTGCACTCTCACTGGCGATTCTCTCCTAATTCCTCTCGTCTCAAACACCAGATTATTAAGTTAGGTCAATTCATCCTTGGCACAATTTATCAGTTAATTTGTATATAAACTATTATTATTAAATACTTTGAGCATTTGGCATAAGTTGCCAGTATTCCAAATTAGCAGCAAATTCATAGTCAGATGATTAATATCAAATCTAAAAGCTTTCCACCAGAAGTTTTTACAATCATCTTGAATGTCAGTTGACGTTGAGATAAGATTCCACCAAACTTAAACAATTAGATTAAATTGCTAAACATACTCAGCATTAGTCACTGGTGTCAAAATCAACTAAAACTCTATCTGGATCTTTTCCCAATATTTTTGACATTGAATTTAAGCAATTCGCCACCTTAATTGATAATATTAATTATCTCAACATCCTTGGCCTCAGTCACCAGTGTCGAGACCACCAATTCCCTATTGGGGACAATCTCTGATACTTTCTTGATCTGGCAGATTAAGAAAGCTCAACCCAATCAAATGGGGAGCACAAATTGAGGTTATTATCATTAAATATTTAGCTTGAATCTAGTAATATAGTTGGCAATCATCCTTAACTAATTAATACACTAATTTATTAATATGTGATGAATATCACCTGGTTAAAAAAACTAACAACTGCTATAATCCCAGCTTTAACCTGAGTCCACAGATAGAGTCTACAGTTGTTACTGCCAACAAGCGCTGAATAACTCAGAGAAATATACCAGGCAGTAAAGGATTATCTTGTCAATGCTTTGAGGATCTACAAAGCTTATGATGACTGCAAGCGCCATGAAGGCCCTGAGTACAAGTCAGTCGACTTGTTTATGATCAATGCTAAAGATCTCCACTTGAAGAAGCCCTTCCATAAGTTAGGCCTCAATCATGTTGAACCCTTCAAGATCATCAGGAAGGTTGTCTCATTAGCTTACCAAGTTAAACTGCCCCTTACATTAAAGTTTTCAGCACCCTTCATGAGTGCCTCATAACCCCCCATGAGGATCCAACATCTTCCCACCCTGATCCAGTGATAGTAGATGTTGAACATTGATATGAGATTGATGCCATCCTTGCCTCTCATTTATCCAAATTTTCCTCCAGTATTTGGTGTCCTGGAAAGGCTATGATGAAACTGAGAACAAACGGGTATCTTTGACTGCTCAAACACTTAGGAGCTGATATGTGACTTCCATGAAAGATTCCAGGATGCTGTAAGCCCCACTACTCAAGCCTCCTTAGCCTCCAAGAAGCTACCAACCCCCCACAAGAACTTTTCATTGGCTAATTTCCCCTCAGGCAAAGTGGAACCCCATCCAAGAGTGGAGGGCAATGTCACAGTTAGTGACATTTTACATGGGGTATACCGCCCATCCAAAACCAAACATCTGAAGCCACTGGAATTAAAACCAGATCCCTTGAGAGACACTAATGACCCCTTTAAAGTTATTGACTGTAAACGTGCTCTTGCTTTGCTAGTCAGGACTAAAGCAAATGGCACTATAATGGCTGAAAATCTGGGGAAATTGGTTAAAAATCCATAAATTGACCAGATATGAAATAACTGAATTTGGCCAAGTTCAGAAAATTTTAATTTTGTTGAAAGGAAAAAACTTTTAGCTCAAATCATTTTTTAGTAATTGATATTAACTATCATAAAACTCCCACTTATTTATATCAAAGCTGAGAAATGTCTGCATTTCTCGAGTTTATACAATCTGAATAAAGTTTTATTATTTATGCAAGTCTTACCTTGTTTTAAGAACTTTTTTATCATCAAATTGTGGTTAAAACCTATTGCAATGGCTAGACTCAATTAGTCTCTGGTCTGACCCTCCTGTTGTATGTGAAACCAGCACCTATGCCGCGACCTACTCTTCATTCCCACTGCAACTTGTTTTGCTGATTTCCACTATAATTCTTATCCAAACTCCCTCAACTCTCATGAGCTTCTCTCCCTGATGATTTGTATCATTTCTGGTATGCGTTTGACTCTTAGATTTATATGGAAACACACTGGAGATAGCCTGGGACATTTCTTCTTGTTGCTTATACACTTTACGCTCTTCTGGCACCTTTTTCCTGGTGTGTTACCCCTGCAACCTCCTACGCTTCATCTCCCTTGACACTCTCACTTACTCATTTAGAATACTCAAACCTCTCTCCTACCCACCATAGATTTGTAAAGGAAGGCCAGATGTCGCCTTGTAATCTGAAACTGCTGCCAGGGGAGTTGCTGCTCTTATGCTCGCAGCCCAATATTTCTTGGATCACCCACGTCCTAAAAAATAATACAACCCAAAAATGAAATTTTTGAGCTGAAGTACCGAGTTTATAAGGCTAGGTGCTCAGAATGAAAAATTTTGTTGCTTCTCAAATAACAAATATATCCCTCCCATAGTGCTATATAGTCTGTTCTGGTTCACAGGGAATCTTCTGGTGCAGTGAACCTGGTTTCATGTGAAAATATCTTAGGGGGACCTTTAGGGGAGGTGTAATCTCTATAAACCCTGAGGCTTTAGAAATGGTGCTTATCACATCTAAATAATTACCCAGGCAGAGGGACACCGCCAGATCAACCCAGTGTATGAGGATTTCTGTGATAAGGTTCTTATTAGACTCTGATGACCTAGCATCTGTTCCTTTGTTATATGCGCAAGCTGCGGCTTTGCCCACTCAGTTTATCAACAGACAATATATTTTTCACACGCACTCCACAGTTACGTAGTCTGTTTCAACCCCTTTTCCCTTAATAGTTGAAAATTTTGATCATGTTTACTTTTGTTTCCCATCCAGATTAGGGTAGGACAATGTATGGTAAAAATAAGTGCCTTGGTAGATACTGGTGCCACTGGGTATTACATTGATCTTAAAGTGGTGCAAGATTTGGATCTTGCAGTCACCTCAAGCTCTTCAGTCTTGGGGTTCTTGGATTTTGCTGCACACACCCCCTCTGTGTAAACCTCTTCGTTTTGTGGCCCACAAATACAAATTTATAGCACACTTCACGGCAATTCCAGAGTTGCTACCCAATAATCTTTGGGTTTAATATGGTGATGTCGCCATTCAGTTAATACAGCCTTAGAGCGTAATATGTTGGCTTTTACCTCCAATGATCACTTGGATAAAATTTCCCTTCTTCCCACCCTTGCAACAGGCAACATGGTAGCGCAATGATGGAATACACTTCAACAAATATTGTGTCTGGGCTGCCTAATTTGCCCCTTATTATTACACCATTCAAGTCCATCTTTGATATGGAGGGGGTTAATCATTTGCCAAACCACTCAGGATTTAACATTAGCTTCCAGTTATCAGTTGTCCTGATCAAAATAAAGTTCCCACTTTATCCCTACATGGCTGAGAAAGATCAGGCGTTGAAGATCTGTACTAAAGATATGGTAAATAAGGGGGCGGATGATCAAGAAAACCTCTCCTGTAACTTTTTAGTAGTATTTGCACAGAAGCTGATGATACTCTGAGGCCATGTATGGATTTATGGACATCTGAATAATGTGACAGTTTGTGATTCTTATCTCTTACCCTTAGAAGCTGCAATTGCCAGGAGATCCCAAAATCCAAGTTTTGTCCAAACTTGATTTGGTGAACGCTTTCCATCAAGTGCGTGTCAATTCTGGCCAGGATTAGCTGACAGCAGGAGTTACTGACAGCAATCCTTACCAGGTATGGAATATATCTGTTCAAAGTTATGCCTCTTGGATTAAAGAAAGCGTAAGCTGTCTTTCAGAGCTGCATTGATGACGCTTTATGCGATCTCAGGTTCTCATTTATAAACTGCCCATGTGAATGACATCTTGATCCACTCCCCTAATGCAGAGAAGCATTCTAAAGATTTGATAGCTGTAGCGGATGTCATCCAATAAGCAAGGCTTGTGGATAGGCCATCAAAATGTGAGTTATTAAATAAGAAGTTCAATTACTGGGGAATGTAATCCTAAAAGATAGTCACACCATCATATTTTACAAAAAAGAGGTTATCTGTTTCTGACCTACCAATTAATGCAGAAGTAACTGCGGAGTTTCCTAGGATATGTCACATTCAAAAAAATTTTCTCCCCCATCATCTAAGAATTTGCCTCCCCCCTTCAACCCCTCACAGGTAATAACACCCCCTTTGTTAAGTTTTAGCCAATGGTGCAAGCTAAAAATACTATACAAAGGAATTGAGGATATATACTCACTTTATAAATGGAACTCCTGCTTAAATTGGGAAGTAGATACTCCAATAATCCTGAAAAAGCCAAGTAACTCCGGTATGCTCATCAGTCTTAAACTCTACTGGCAACAACAAATATGAGACCTTCTGTCTTCATAATAAAAGACATGAAATTACTTTTTTTAACTGGGACTACTTCTCTGGAAGGTATAGCTGAGTACTTCTATTTAGGAAGCGTAAAGGCACACAACTATCTAATTTAGTTATGGATAGCAGATAAGGACAATAGACAGACGATAGATGGATAACAATAATTTAATAACTAGGACATAGTAGTTATTAATGATAAAATAGATAAAGGATGTTTTATTAATTTTCCAGGCGCCAGTATTATATACCTCTTGAGCCTTTCCTGCCAAATTTATCAACTAGATGAGTTCAATCATATTATGAAAATCCTCTGCTATATATGTCAATAATCATGAAATATCATCAAGTCATTTATCCCATAAATTAACTATGATA
This sequence comes from Massospora cicadina, assembly GCA_022478985.1. Taxonomy (NCBI): domain Eukaryota; kingdom Fungi; phylum Entomophthoromycota; class Entomophthoromycetes; order Entomophthorales; family Entomophthoraceae; genus Massospora; species Massospora cicadina. Next base: position 30,368 of record JAKSZP010017671.1, on the reverse strand, counting down.
TTTAATTGTTACAGCCCAAATGATGGTAATTTTACTCTCATAATCAGGATGTTTTTGGATGCAAAGCTCATCCCCAAATCTTCCCAATTGTAACGGTCAGAAAAACCCAGTTTCCATTTGCCATCTTGTCTTTGGGTTGATACTAATCTTTGACATTAAACAGATTCCTAACGCAAGTTAGACTCTCAAGGTAAGTGTTAATGACTCCTGCAACTAACCAATTAAACCTCAGATTTAGGAAAGCTTGAAGTGAGGAGAAATATGAAATGGTTTAAGCGAGGTAGCAAGTCCCAAAATTAATCTTATTTGCTTATTATTAAATAAAAAAACCACTTTAGAGCAGATCCCAATAATTTAGGCGCCACAAGCACACCATGTAAAAGATAGGATAATTGGGGGGAGAATAAGCCCCAAGATCCCAAGTTTTTTTCATGTGACAAAAACTTGATGCATCACAGCCTACCATAAGACAAGGTAAGGGTGGCCTTAGAGCCACAGAAGTAGCCCAGCTAAGGGCAAAACTCCATGAGAGAGAATTCCAAATGAGGTTTGGAACTGTGTGGGCTTGACCTTTAAGGTCGCCCTTCTTTGGGAGCCTCTCCTGCACCATTCTTTAAGCTCTTGCAAGCCTAAAGAATGGCATGGGCGAGGCACATCCCAGCACCCAAACCCAACCAACAACCAAAAATCTTCCTTAATAATTTGACTAGGAATTCAGAAAATCCAAATCTGAGTCAAAAAGCAACAAACGGATTAATTCTGTTTGTTACATCAATTAGAGCTACGTCATAATTTGACAAAAAACAGTAGATGAGAATAATAAGATATATGAATAATAAATATGACACACCCAAGTTGGGACGTTGGCAGGCCTTCCAAAGCACTAAATACGCCCTAATTGGGTTGTCTTTTTACATTTGTTTAATAAATAATTTTAGATGAGGATTTCCCAGTGGTAGAGTATGGACCATCTACCACTGCCTCCCTGAGTTTGATCCTGGCAATGGACTTTGGGTAAGGGACGATTATGACTGTTTTGGGTTTGTGCACCAAGCCCTGAACCAAGATAGCAAATAGAAAAGGCGGTCCAAGGAGTTCCTGGCCTATCATACGCCGCACATGGAGTTTTCTGGGTTTTATCCTCCTTTCCCATTTTCTTCACTTCCCTTCATTGGTGCGGTATTGTACCCAGGTCAGTCCACCTCAAATAAAATTTTACTTAATAGATTAATTTCATTAATTAAACCCAAGATTCTACTATAGTGTATTAATATTAGTGCACTAATTTAGGAGGTGAAACTTAGTTAATGCCATGAGACCACTTTGTACCCAAGTAGTCTCTTAATCAGGAATAATATGATTATATCATAGCTATTATTAGCTACAATTGGGTTGTTTAAGTGAAATTAATGCGGTTTCAAGGAGAAGCTGATTATACAGATTGTACTGATAAGCTGGTAAGGATCAAGGGATCCCTCAATGAGATTAATCTATCAGCAATGATGGTTTCCTCAAAGGGTTTATTTTTAGCCAACCATCAAAATTTAATACCCTTTCTTAGGGCTCATAAATGTCAACAGGTAGTTGAATCAATAAAGAAAGTTGTCACCACTGAGTCCAGTTTTTCATCATGCATATGAAGATAAATATTTTATTGTGGCTTGAAAAGCCTCTGGCACTGCTTTTGGGGCTGTCCTTCTATAAGAAAAATGATGGGAGGGAACATCTGGTGGCATATTTATCTAAAAAGTTTAGCATCATGGAGAGCGCTGGGGCCATCTATGATATATAGTTGGTGGCACATATAAGGTCATTGATGCATTGGAGGTACCTTTTGAGGGGGCTAAGCATACAGTGATTATGCGCACAGATCATTAATTACTTATTATTGCAAGTCCAGAAGATGGCCCATAAGCAGACCAGAACTCACTGCAATCTCCTAAGCTTTAATTTCCAGTATGAGTTTGTCAAAGGGGACGCCCATATTTTACCAGATGCCTGAGCCACAATCCCTCAATAAATCTCACTTTGTACACAGGCTCTAGATTAGTACAGTAATCCCCCTGGACAGTTCATAGCTTCTTCACCTCCAGTCATTGCCGTGGTTGCTTCACCCTCTCCAAAGCCTGAAAATAAACCCAATTCTAAACATCATGCTTCAAAATCCCCCAAGCGTTCCTTTCAAAACTTTCAGGATGGTGATTAAAGTTATCCATTCTGACCCAATCCTGGCATCCCCATTGGTGAAGGTTCTCTCATAGATAACGTTTTGACATCCCAGTCTACTGATCATGAGAGTCTGGACCTCCTTGCAAAGATTGACGCTGGTAAGGTTCCTACTGGATGATTTTCACAAAAGGATAGGGAAATATACTTCCATGATAGGGTCTGGGTCCTTCTGGACTTCATTTCCACGTCATAAGGGAGCATCAAGATCCCCCTACCATGGGATATCCTGGCCTAAAGAAGCGCATCAATTTAATTAAATGTGGATATGATTGGAATGGACTCACAAAAGATGTTACAGCTTGGGTTAAGGGTTGCTTAGTCTGTGCACACCTAAATCAGATAGGACAGGCCTTAATGATTTCTTCCACCCCTGCAACAAGATAAAAGCTCTTCGACCTCACTCTCAATGGACTTCATTATGGGTTTACCAGTGTCTTGGATGCATGATGTGATGGTGGTATTAGATCATTTTGCTAAATATGCTATATTTATTCCATGTTTGATAACAACAGCTGATGACATGGCATGGATGCTTGTATCACATGCTTTATCCCTGTTTGGAGTGCCACAGGAAGTGGTTAGTGACAGAAGTCCTCAGTTTTATCTCAAGATTTTAAGCGAATATGTGCAACATACTGAGGATCAATCCATGCAGATAATCAGATTACCACCCCCAATATGTTAGCCAAACTAAACAAATGAATCCATCATTGAAACATAGTCTATGATATTATTCTACAGCTTCCCAAAATACTTGGTCAGCTGAATTATTAGCCTAGTTTCTTATAGTAAATACACTCACTCCTCAACAGGGGTCTTGCAATGTATGCTAACTTGGGATACAACCCCACCTTAACTGTTGGACCCAAATCCACAGCAACCTCCCAGCAGCAGACAAGTTTGTGCCACATATCAGGGAATTTCACAGCAGTTATAGAAACCACTGACCAAATAAACTTATGATGCTAAAAGGTTTTTCTGATAAGAGATGCCGTGAAGCTCCTGAATATCAGGTATTTGACTTAGTAATAGTGGATACCAAGAATCTTCACCTACAGGTCTCATGTTGTAAGTTGTCTTGTATATGAGCTGGGACCTTCCTATCATCCAAGCTTTGAATAATGGATTCTTAGATGTGTATCTGATAATACACTAGAAGATTGACTACTTTAACACCTTCTACCTATCCTATTTTAAATAACAAAAACACGTGGAGGTAGAGCCTATCAATGTAAGGATGCGTCTAAGTTTGAAGTAGAAAAAATCTTGAAATCAAAGAAGGTCAAATGCAGTTAATGATATTCAGTATCTTGGAAATGATACCCATCTTATGAAGATAGTTTGATTTTCTCCAAGGATTGTAAAATCTGTCAAAAGTTACTTTTTGAGTTCCACAAAGCAAACCCTAAGACTCTCACCCACCCCTACCCAAGAAGGACACTATTGCAGCCATAAATTTCCCACTTTAAATAAAAACTATGCCCTGGACAGTCCCTGAGCGAGGAGTAGATCCTGACCTTCTAGAAAAAGGGTAATTTAAGACCTTCAGCTCCTGCCATTAAGTTGGACAGTGGCATGCGCCCTTTTAGGTCAAAAGGGCTCTAATAACAAAACCCTACCTCTCACCCAAATTTTCTGACTTAGATATACCCTAGATGAGTGATGGGTGGTTGCCACTCCTCCCCACTTGCCTTATGCCACTCCCTAAAACATATTAAAGCCAAAACACTAATAGTCATTGGGATTCGAGATGAAAATTGGGTTGAGATCCCTACTTCTGAATCATTCCTCATTAAATCAACTCTCAAACCCTTACAATCAAACCCATCATGAAGGCACTGATGAGAATTTTGATCAGGAAGCATCACGCATTCATAAATTGATGGAGATGCCTTGTGGAAATTCCCTTCCACTTCCTGAACCTCAAAAGGTGCGGCCCCACCATCTCAGTCATGAGGATGATGCAGAACAATGAGGGTATCAACCAGGAGGCCGATATGGAAGAATTAAAAGATCCTGATCATATGGGGCCATGGAGGTCCCCTCATCGCCATGTCCTCACAAACCCTATAAATATTCATCCTTTTTACCAAATATAGTAGTTTATTCAACCCATTGGCCACTTTCATTGACCTCTCTGCTAGCCTCAGTTTTGAGCCCATTTCAAACACCAGCTACAGTCAAAAAATGTTACATCGAGATAAGTGGGGCTCACTGCAGGGGTATTAAGCTGTCCAAGTGAAAGTTTTATCACAAAGAATGGAGAACAATAAAAATCAAGAAAACTAATATTTCAATTGGTTGAGAAGAGTAACTTAATAAATTAACACCTCTCAGTACAAATTACCTCCTCTACATCATGAAAGCCTAGAGTTTCAGGCCACCTTCCAAAATACCTTACCTTCCTTTGATAAAAATCAGTATCAACTCCAATATGAGAACCTCAACGAGATTATTCATCAGCCATTGAATGGCATCTACTCCGTAGGAGGCTGCTCATGTTGCTCCAAAGCCTCTTCAGTGCCTTCCATGATGCAAGATCTATATACCTCTGCCCTACTACCCTCAGGAGGATTGGAGTTGAATACTGAATGCTATCTATGAAGCTTTTTCCATCCACCCAAACACCAAATCCTGCAGTAAGTTGGGTTGCTACACCATGAAGTAGTGCGACAACTTGGGCTCACTCAAACTCTACACTCAAATACTGTCAATTTCTATAATGATGCCTCCTCCTTCATTTGTGACAATCAAGAGCCTATTGTTGATAACTGCCAGCTGATCAGCACGGCTCACAATCAACTCGCTATGTTAGATAGTGGAATTTTAGGTCAACTTGAGGACCAGCTTCATCAAAATGTGCAGTAATTCAGGCCCACAAGGAACCAACGCCTTTTCAAGATTGAGGACTATGTGCGGATACTCCAGCAGCACTACCAGGAGTTAACCTCCTGCTATATAGCCTCTGGGAGTGAAGGGCCTGAAGGTCCCCATGGACCCCAAGGATCTTCCAGTCCCTTGGTACCTTTTCCTGAGGATCTCAACAATTCCTGGAAACAAGAAATTCTAATGGCAACTCTGCTTTATAGGAATAAATATGAAATGTGGCTCAAGGATGAAAGCTTTGAGTAAATGGAGTTTACTTAATTCCAGAGTCTCAATTAATGTCTTGTTGGACAAGATAATTTATTTCAATGAATTCACCAAGCTCGCCAATAACCATATCACTCAACTTGAATAAACCTGTCATGGATTTAAAACTTGTTTGAGTAACTTTGAGAGTCAGCTGCTCCTCCAACGTGCCAAATTCAAGCTCTGAAGAAACAAGTTGCCCATAAAGCCTCCATTACCTCTCTAAACCAAAATTGGGATGAGATCTAGGAGGATCTGGAAAAAGAAGATGATTAGACTAACAGGCCACTCATGACTACATGTGAAACTAAGATTTCTGAGCCTGCACTGGTTCCTGCTGTCAAGACTCTTTTCATCCCTCTTGTGACTAACTTTAAGCCTTTTTAAAGAGAAATCCACGCTGGGAAAGGAATATATTGACTCTTTCCTGTACTCTTACAAGAGCTCGATGGAGGAGGACACTGCATCATAAGGTAAAGCACGTAATATTCCTGCCAGAATAGTACCACCCAGGAAATTATGACTCCCCACTTTAGGAATGTCACACCTGGGAACAAGTCCATAAGGCCTATCCAGGAGTTCAGAAACAACTAGAACTTGAAAATCAGAATTAGGCGTCCATGGGAATTTGCATAACAAAGGAGAAAGCCTTGTGGAGCTTGCCAGCTGACTCTATTCCAGGCACATTCCTTGGTAACCACTATTAATATTACATTTAATGATGCCATAACCGCGTTCATCTCCACTTTGGGATCCTATCCTGAGGTATGTATGCACATGATTAGCCAGAAGAACAGCTTCACCTGTATTTGAAAGATTAATAAAGCACTTATTGAAATTTCTGCGCCTACCTTGCATCTCCAATACACCTCGTCTGCCTTGCCCAGCCATCCTCAGGTCCACGTTGTCAGAACCAGAAGAATCCCAGAAATCAATGCTTCTACTGCAATGGATTCCATCATAGCGTCAAGACTTGCTGGAAGAGACTTTCCAAGGAGGCGGGAAAAGAGAAGTCAGCATGAAGGTCTAGGCACTTCATGCTGACATCCCTGTACCCTCAAGAATGTATAGTCACCTCTAATGAGTAATGTTGTTGTACAAGCAGAAGAAAATTTGGTACCCATCAATAATATGGAACCTGATAATGAGTACTCTTCTTCTGATGAATATCCTATGTTTCTCACTCTGCTTCCTCAGTTTGGGAGTTTAGTTGCACACATCGCTGTTCAAGTCTATAAGATCCCTGTCCACGCCATCATCAATAATAGTTCCCCTGTAAATGTCATTTTGTCTAAATTAATGAAGCATATCAGGGTAGCGCCTGAATTGCCTCACTACATGGAATAAGGCATGGTTGGGCCACAATGCACTCAGTCCATTGGGGCCTACTTACACTTCCCATTCACTTTGGCAATCTTTCTGTGAATACCCCAGCTGTTGCTTTAGACAACCCAAATTATGACTTTCTCCTTGGGACTCAGTTGCTCAGGTACTATTCTGCCATCATGCACTATTATGAAAAATTATTGTCCTTTTGGGAAAAAGGGTCCCATTGGTTTTTGGAAACCTCTCAAACACCAAGATGGAGGTCAAAGATCAGGCTTGCTTTTGGAAAGTGAAGGCCAGATCAACATGCTTGAATGCCATGTAAGGGGTTCTCAAGTATAGATACCCCTTCTGCAATTAATGACCAAGCGGGCATGCTTAATTATTTTCTTAAGATGAATACTATACTACTAAAGTCCCAGGTCAACATTAATATCCTTGTACATATCAATATTCCCTCAGGACAATTGCTGGAAATACGTGGCATTGATATCTCATCAGTAAAGGAAAGTCTTACCTGTCATAAAATTTTAGATCCATCTATGATGGATCCATATTAGTGCTGCTGGCTAACCTTACTGACAAATCAAAAACAATGGGGCTTAACACTCCAGATGCTTATGTTTGCCTCCTTCTGTCAGGAGCCATTGATGGCATATGTAGCTTTAGGAGTCTAAGGGATTTTGGTTTAGAAACACCCCCATATGTTGATCTAGTTGACACCTCCATTGGGCAAGAGCTCACCAGCGAACAACAGAGACAAGTTAAGAAACTAATGAAAGAATATAGACATCTTTTCAACCTATACCTATAATTTCAGGAAAATGAATGGCATTTTACATCACTTTGAGACTGGGACACTTAACCCATATGATTACATCCCTACCAGAAGAGTAAGTTTGAAGAGGCCATGGTGGCTGTTGAGCTCAAGAAACTACTTAAAGCCAGGCTATTAGTTCCTTTGCGTAGCCTGTGGGAATCCCTTCTCATGTTAGTTTAAAAAGAATTATGGTAGTAATTGTGTTGTGATGGACTATCAAAGACTTCACTCCATTACTAAGAAGGACAGTTAACCCTTGTCCTGGATTGATGACTCTCTCTTCTGTCTTACATAGTCATAATACTTATCCACTATGGATTTTTCTAATGGGTACTGGCAATTAGAGCTAGCACCTGAAGATCAATCCAGATGAGCGCTCATAACTATGAGGGGTTATATAAACCAACAAGGATGCTCCAGGGCCTTTACAACGCGCCTATTATCTTCCAACGCGCCATAAACGGGATCCTAGGTGACTTAAAACTATCCTGTGTCCTCATATATCTTGATGATATCCTTGTCTTCTCGCAAACTTCAATGATCATGTGGAACATCTCCAGGAAGTTTTTTAATCATCTTAGAAAAACCTCAATAGATCTCGAGCCTTCAAAGTGCTCGTTCTTCCAATATGATTTGTAATTACTTGGACACAAGTTCTCAAAGCATGGGATTTAGCCTATCCCAGATAAATTACTGCCATTAAGAAGATGTCGCGCCCCCAGAGCCTTAAAGATATAAATATTTCTTGCCATGGTTGACTATTATCATTAGTTCATCTCTCAGTTTGCTGACTTAGCTGAACTCCAGGTCTACCTTACACAAAAGAATGTACCTTTTCTTGGCAACATGAACAGGGACAGGCGGTTAGTGCATTGCGGACTGCTCTTTGTACTAAACCTATTTTAGTTCATCCATGTATTGACGACCCATTTTGCTATATACTGATGCTAGTGATGTTGCAGTTGGGCTATACTAGCCCAGCATGACGAAGATCATGTTGTCCACTCAGTGGCTTACTATAGCAAAACCTTAAGCAAGGCTGAACAAAATTATAGTGCTACTGAGTGCGAGTGCCTGGCTGTTATTGGCGATCTAGCATTTCCAGCCCTATTATATGGCACCTAATTCACTATCATCACTAACCATTCCTTGCTCCTATGGCTGCATAAGATGAAGTATCCAGATGGATGATTAGCAAGATGGGTTTTAAGTCTGCAGAACTATGATTTTATTATTGTCTATTGCTTAGAAGCGATTTTTCAGAATGTCAATGGCCTCTCAAGAATGCCAGTACTGTCCACCTTGACTCCCAAAGGAGACTGACTGTATTTTTAATTGGCCAGCCTGAGCAATGGGAATTAAAAACTCCCATTATCAAACTGAGCTACAGAAAATGACCCAATATACTCAGATTAAAGAGGGAATATGTATAAGAAAATCAACAAGAAATGGCTCCCTTATATCTGCCCTTCTTCCCGAACAAAAATTATTCTTAAAGGACAAATGACCATGTGACATTAGGCAGTGAAAAAGAATCACAAATGGTTAAAGAAGCGATGATAATGGGATTGAATGGTTGGACCACCCAGGAAGTTCTAGAGACCTTTATGACTTGTGATCCCAAGATTGGGCCAGTCCACAGTATCAACATTCAGTAGTGGCTCCATCAAGCCCCTTTAATGTTATCAGCATCAATGTGGTGGGTCCTCTCCCACCGGGTTACACAGCCATAAATATATACTATTATCCTTGGACCATTTGACAGAATGTAGTGAAGCAATTTCTGTTCCCACTGCTACCGTAAAAACAATGTCATATTCCTTGTTTGATCTATTTTAACTCAACATAGATGAGCAAAACTTTACTTCTGAACAAAGGGCTAAATTTCACCTCACAGGCAGTCCAAGGAATAACTTTGATTTTTGAAAATAATTAAATTTTCACCGCCCCCTATAACCCCTCAACCAATGGGGTAGTGGAACATGCTAACAGTACGCTTGTTCCTAATTTGTGAAAGATGACCGCCTCTGATCCTACATTCTGGAACGACTATCTACTCAGCGCTTTGCTCAATTAACATATAAGCTACCACCAAATAATCAAGATGTCCCCATTTGAAGCTTTATATGAGCATACCTTCAACTACCAAGTAGTGTTCAGCCCCTACTCAATATCTCCGTGCCTTATTACTCCAATTTGACCATGAGGGCCTTAGCTGGCGAAACTTTCTGGCTTCAAGCCCTAGCCACTTAAGGAATTTTCACTACATCAGGAAGTGAGACATCCCAATATAATGTCATCTGACCCTCCTTACTAATTTTTCAATTAAGTGAACTAGTATTCTTTTATCACCATCATCCTGGAGGTCAACATAATATGCTCAACATCCTTTGGTCTGGACCCTACAAGGTCATTTATTGGTGAACTCTGAATACTCCATTACTGACATCATTCAGGGGACAGTGGTAAACCAAGTACATGGGCGATTCCTGCGGCCCTATACCACCCTCCAACAGAATCTTGAGGGGTCATTTTCAGGATTTGAGATGACAATTGAATTTGATCCATACTCCTATCAAGCCTTGCTAAGTTGAATCTCAAGCCCTCACAATTGAAACCCATCCTTGAAGGCACCAATGAGAATTTTGATCAAGAAACATCACGCGCCCATAAAATAATGGACATGCCTTCTGGAATTTTACCTCTACTTCCTGAACCTTCAAAAATCATCTCCCACCATTGCAGTCATGAGGATCATGCAGAACAATGAGGGCTCCAAACAGGCGACTGAACCATAAGGAAGTAAAAGATCATGATCATATGGGCCATGGAGGTCCCTCATCACCATGTCCCCACACCCCCTATAAATATTGACACCTTTTAACCATATAAATTAGTCTATTTCACCCAATTTTTCGTCTTCAGAACCTCTATACTAGTTTCTCAGCTTCAAGCCATTTTGAACCCCAAATACACTCAAAAGAACTGTTATGAAAATAATAGTATCAGAGTCTGCTGTTTTTAATTTAAAGTCAATTGTAAACTTTTTATAAAAATAAAATAGAAAATCTCCCACCAAGGTCCCCACCCTCATCTTCAACCAACACCTTAATTGAGAGCCATCATTTGACTAAAATGTGACACCTGGGGCAAATCCAAGTGAAATTATTTAGGTAGAAAACCAAATTGGGTAAAGAGTTAAAATGGCAAATGACATAAACAGCAATCAAACCCATGAGCAAATTTTAAAATCAAAAAGTAAATTAAGACCCTTGGAGCTCGCTAAAGCAGCCCTAATTATAATTTGGAAATCTCATCTAATGTTGCAACTCCAGAGAATCAATCAAACCAACGTTTTTAATAACTACAAATTTAAAAATTGTCTTCTGATGCTGAGGTTCAGCTTAGTAATTTCCCCTCCCAGCCTAACTTTAAAACCAACTACCCTTCTAGTGGAAGGACTTAGTTATTAATTTGTTTTATTAAAAGATTAATTATATATTTATTCTTTAAAATTTCGTTAGTTTGCTATATTGAAAAATCAAACTACAAGCAGTTGCTGATAGAAGACATGGCTTCAGGAGAAGAATACCAACTAGTTCCACTTGAAAAGAAGTTTATGATGGTAACTTCACGCTAAGCTTTCAAATATGGCAACATTGAAAATGTCCAAACCCCCCACCCCCTCACTTACCCAGTCAGAATACCCAAAAACCTATCTCCCACCCATATAAATTGATAAAGTAAGGCCAATTATTGCCTTGTAGCCTGGGACTGCTTGCAGGGGAGTTGCTACTCTCATTCCCATAGCCCAATCTTTTTTTTCTCACCTGCATCCTAACATGTTATATCTTTACAATGGAGAAATGAAAAAATGCATGACCAAAAATCATTTAGAATTATGCAAACAAATATGAGTCTGTACAAAAGATATTACAAAGGCACGTGAAAAACGCCAAGGTCCTAGATGACATGTTATATAAGAAGGTCATCACTGAATGGTTATCATATCTCAGACTATTTAAATGAGTTCAATTATCTTAGTAGATCATGCCAACCTTAGACATGGAGGAGTGAAAAAATGTATAAGTGGTCTAAAAGCTGATACCATTGGGAATAAATAATGGATATCATCATTAAAGTTATGGGATCTTTTTTTAATTTGCAAGAAGAAGTATACACAAAGATAACATATTAATACCAGACTATGACTCCATACTTCTCTTTCCATACCATCCTCCTTGATATGTAGGGCTGTTTTTTCAAGCCACAAGTGGAGATAGCTATATCTTAGTTTATTATAGATTATTTAAAAATGGATTAATGTGGTGTAATTCCAGATCAGATAGCACAAACTATTGTTACCTTCCTCCATCAAAGTAATATATCACATCATGTATGCCCTCAAGCTTTAATCTATAACAAAAAGACAAATGATACAACCTGAGTGTTGAAAACTCTTTCCATCAGTATGAGTACCCAGCAAATATTTTGGTCCATACAACCCTTCTACAGATATAATAGTAGAACAAGCAAATGGCACTTTTCCCATACTAAGAAAACTATAAAACTGTAGTCCACTACAATAGGAACAATTTTTCCAAGTGCACTTATGGCCAATTAAAGTCTCTCATCATATTAATAGGATGTCAACTTTCAAGGCTATGTATGGAATAGAACCTGGGATACTATCCATATTTTAAAAACAAGTCCTCATTTAAGCTTTTGGAAGACCATAATAATATTTAAAGAGCTTAGTCAAACTAAGATATGAGTAAAACGGCTTAACATTTTAAAAACTGTTTTTTGTAAAGTTAATCATTTTTACAATCTTTTCAATATATTATTGTATTGTCATGGGAGATACATAAGTGTTCCAAATTTAAAGGCTCTAGCTATTCTGAAAGGTATTTAACTTAAAACTTTTAAGTCAACCAGATATCAAACTTCTCAGTTGTAAAATATATTGACTACAATCAAAACCATATATTATATTCACTTTGTTACATATAAAACTTTTTATTTTGCCATGAAAATTAAATATATTAATGGATTTTTGCTTTGTCATCGCAGATATATAAGTGTGCCAGATTACAAAGATTTAGCTATTATAGAAGATAGTATAAAATTGTTTTCAAGATTCCATTACAGATAGACAGACACCACAGTAAATTACTAAAAACGTTTTAAAAATATATAACTGGAAGCCAGTTCTATATAAACCTTATATATAATATTTATTAACAAAGGACAGAAAGCAATAAAAGAAAAGAGTACCGCTGCCAACTTTACAAATTTAAAATTTGATATTTTCTTACCACAACTGGATTACTCATAGAAGTGGTAACATAAAATCTATCTGAGGTGGTCCCTATACTGTTGCATACAAATGAGGCAGATGAACACTCTAATAATCATTATTTTTGGGAGAACTATTATTAATTCTATGTGAGATTCTTGAAGAAATATATTTTAGATATCATTTTAGGGGGTGATGGATAATTATGTGATTTAACTCCAGGAGATAATATTGGTTCTATTAGTTTTATTAAATAAAATAAACAATATATGAAATAGAAGAAGGATTTTATTATTCTGGAGTAGATTACACAAGCTAATATGTATCCAATTCTGTCAGAGATACCTCCTTATTATAAACTTTTATTGGAGTATCCCTTTTTTAAGTTTTCAGTCAGTTTTTGGTCAAATGAAGAAACCTCCAAATGTCTATACAAAATGATCCAAATGTAAATCAAGCAAAGAATTGTTCAATTAATCAATCATCAAAACAATTTCATCAGCGTTAATTAGCACACACTTTATATGTCAAATCTTTAAATTTATAAAAATTTGATTTTATATACATTTTTTTCTAAATTATAGATGGTAGAGTCGATATTCTACTCCTCCATAATTAATAATTCAATATGGTAATATAAAAAACAAACTTCTAATTACTAATAAACTTTTACATATATTGCTTCAGCAAGAATAATTCTTAATTCTACCCACTTTCTTTGCCCAAAATAAAATCAATTTTATAAGACTAGGATATAATCTATCAATTGATTCCAAGAACACATCTTCTCTGGATCCATGTCTAATTTCTATATAAGCATAATTGTTATAGATGGTCTGCCTTTGGCAATTTAATCATCTTTAGTAATGACAATGTGCTAAGCAAAACCCTGCTATCATCTTGTTGACTTTCTGAGTTTACAATTACCACATACATTTACACTATTGGAAAATTTGACAAAATATAAAATTTACTAGTATTGCTTATCTTAAGAAATCAGAATAAACATTTAGAAAACCATAAAGTATTTATATTAACATTAATGGGAGAAAATTTTTCTTTGCTTCAATCTATCTAGCTATTAAAAGCTTTAAATATTGTAACTATCGGACATATAGTTTAGGATGTACTAAGATACCAACTATATATAGAATAAAAAAGTAAAATATAAAGAATGATGTCTTAGATGATTTGATATAAGCGACATCTAACAATTTAGATCCTTTTCATATAAATTTATGAAGCACTTTAATATCAGAACTAGAAGTAATACAATCAGATGCAGTAATTATAATAAATATTTTATCTTTGATATATTGGCCATGTAAATAACTTTAAAAAGCTATAGTATCTCAGAACTTCTATAAAAGCACTTTAATCCAGATAAAAACTGTACCACAACCAAAAAGTGTAACAGGTATATAAAAATTATATAGGATAATATTTAGTGTAAATAACACTAAACTTTATGGAACTTTATATGAAATAGCTAGTATTTTAATTTAGAGAAAACTAGTAATATATCCATAGAGTATCAGGAATTAAAAAAAATTTTAGATTAACTTTTAAAAAGAAAATTTTAAACCTATAGATACTTATCATATAATTTAAAATGGAACTCTGGTATAAAAAATGTTTGTATTCTGAATTAAGTATTTTATGTGAAGGTATATTAATCTTGAAAAGCTTGCTATAAAAAGATACCAGAGACTTTACTAGATGCTTGCAATAGAAGCAAAGTAAAACTATCATACTAACTATTACTTTAATATGTCAAAAATTGAAATATAATTTATGTTTATTCTTTAAGTTTATCCTGACTGCAGAATTATAACTAAAGAATTTACATATACTCATAATATAGAATATAGTAGAACTATGCTACATAAGAACAATTGTTGTGTGGATGTCCCCTCTTGGGTTGAGCCCACAATTACTAAAAAATAACAGTTGTGATATGACTAAGAAGTGGTAAAAAATAAAAAATAAATCTTTAGATAGGATTGCTATAGTATAATACTAGATAGTCTATAGATGCTTAGTATATAAAGTAATGAATTAATCTGATACCAAAAATTTATATTCAAAAAGTAAAAGATAATACTTACTATCTTTTAGATTGGTTTACTATAAAAATACCACATGCTCTAAAGGTGCTTAGGATATAAAATAAAGTATGACTATGATACTATATAACAACTATAATTTGACCAAAAGTTATTTAAAATGAGACGTTATTAATTTAATAAGGCCTATTACATAATTTTTCAAAGGACTTAATATACTTAGAATATAAAGTATAAGTGCATCTTGATATTAAAGATGATCATATCATAATAAAAATTAACAGGTATGATTACATATTATCTATTATATAGCTTTATTATTGTAAGGGTCAATGACTGCACATTAATCTTGCAAGACTGGGACTTAAAAAACTTTTTGTGTTGATAGTTACAATTCCATTATTCCAATGGGGTTCTCTAGTCAGGTCAATAGTGGGATAATTTCTTAATAAATATTAAAGAGTTTATGTCAGGGATTGGTACTACTTTATCTCAGTTTGAGATAGCAAGCCATGAATTTCCATCTTATTCTCTTTCCACTCAATATCACTTTTGAGCGAATTTAAAAATTACAGCAGAACTGAACAACTCCAAAAAGCTGACACACAGCAAAAATCCCAATGTCCTTGACCCTACTGCCTGCTGCTCCAAAATGGGGCAGCGGCAAAACCCCCTAGCATCTTCCACACAGTGGGAAAACGCTTTTGAACTAGGTCAACTAGCCCTCCAATGCCTCAGGTCATTACGTTCCCCCAAGGATAATGCCCTCCATCTTTCACGTTCCCAAGCGGTGCCTCATAGCCCCATTGTGCTCCCCTATTGCAAGATATGATTTGGCCTCAAGGTTGAATATGGCAACTTGTTTCCCTACAATGACAAAAAATCATAGAATTAGCCCAGGCGCTTATGCAGCCTACAGGATTTATTGACTTTCACCCCTTCAAGGGGTATTTTAATCTCAGCTTCACTTGTGAAGCCAATACTGCCATCACAGCCAACATTCCCCTGGTGTTCCATGGAACCCCCATCCCAACCACTCACACCCAGTTGCCTGATGACACCACTCTTGTGTTTCAATTTGCAGGCCTCCCCATCCACCTCCCCCCTGAAACTTTATACAAAGAACAAATAGCTTGGTTGTCAGTATATGGCGCTGACCCCATTCTACAATTTGTGGTTCCCAATGGAGCCAACTGACATGTGAGCCCTCACGCCTTTGCAATCATATGCCCAATATCAACCAAAATTGCCATTTTGACCCCCCCTCACACCGCTGTCCCCTCTTCCACTGACCACCTTTTCTGGGCTAGAGTAGACAAAGGGCGCACAATATTCCTCATTTGTTTTGACCTGGACTACTAAAAGTGGTGCTGCCCACCATAGCCTGAGCTGGAGCCCATATGATTGACTCCCCCATGATGCTCCTATTGCTGACATAAATACTTTTTTGAATGGGGCACAATCCTCCCTCACCCTCCACCCAAAATGGTAGATGCAACTGCCACTGATTCAGCCAATAAGGAATCTGCATGTCAAACCCCCACTCCCACTCCAACTAATCAGGAGCCATCATAAACCCCAGTAAATTCAGAAAAACCCACCCAGCCAGCCACCCAACCCAGCCCTCCTGTATGCCAATTGACCTATCGTTTTCAACCAAAATCCCTGGAATTATTTGGAGGAAGTTGGTGATTTAAGAAATCCCATTCTCAACTCAGTCAAGGCCTCAGGCCTCAAAATGTACCTAAACGCAGATTATGCAGCTCAATTTCCAACTTGGCAATATGTTTTATGCTCCGATGCTGATGAATTCTGAAGTGACCATCAAATCACCAAAGAGGCTGTTGCCTCCCCTGATTGTTGCCAATCTGAAAGGCCATAGCAAAATCAGTCACAGTCTTGGCCAAATGGATACTCACACCTGTCCTTCCCCCATAAAACTAGTTCATAAAAAAAGATTCCTCCAATTACATCAAGTTGCCAACAAAACAATACAAAAAGTTGTGATTGTCACGAAATTTAGCCCCAAGACCTGCATTATCAGCAACAACATTGTTACCTTCACCACCATACCCAAAGCTTGCCTTGAAGCTAAGAAAGCCCTATCTGAATATATCACCACCCTTCTCATGGTTAAATTTGAGCTGCGCAAGCCACTCTGTTACCTTGACCCCCATTTTGAGGATGCACCCACTCCCATTCTCTCAGTGCTCTGATGTACACTGTCTGAAACAGAGGAGGAAGATGATCCTTTCAATCTTCACTAAACCCACCATGGACGCATAACAGTTTACTGCATCTGACCTGGTTGGATCATTTTGGTTTTTTGTTTTATTTTTTTGATTTGGTTTGAGTAATATGCTCATCTCTTTCTGTTTGTTATATTCTAGTTTAGTATACATTTTGCTCCTCAGAGCTCAGTATTGTCCATTCCCTTGTCAGCTTGCCTCAGTTAAATAAAAAGATAGCAAGCCATAAACTTTCTAAATCTGAGCTAAAGGTCCAGTATAACAAAGGGGCGGTGCGCACCAAATAGAGAATGGCAAGGGTAATTAGGAGGTTTAACTCTAAAGAAGGAATGATTGCTTCAACCACTATCATACCTGTTAAGGCCAGTACACCAGCTATGTTTGAATGTGGAAGTAATGGAAGAGGCATTTGTTCAGGTATAGGTGAATCTGCACTCATGGCTATAGGATTTCCAGAATTGCAGTTAGGATATGTAAAAAAATGTTTCAGGTCTATTAAAATAAATGGTTAGACTGTATAGCTTGATTACTATATGATATATGGAACCATTATAAGAGTATATGTACTTGTCAAAATTTGCCCTCAAAGCTTCAAGAAAAGAATTTTTTGGGTCAAAATAGGCCAAACTGGGGAAATGTTGGACACTGCAAATTTGCGATGATGATAATAGTGATTTAAGTAATAACAACAAATTTATTGGCCAAAAGACCCTGCTCAATTATTGGTGGAACCCCACAAATTGGGGTAACACTTTTACAAATAATATGGGAAAATAGCATGAAGGTGAGAAGTTGAATTGCCCCAACCACGCAGGGGAACCTGAGGAGTCCATCAGAGGTTTCTCCCATATCTCATCTAGTTCAAAGCAAACACCTAAGTGGGGACCACCCCCTTTTATAGGCTTGGCGAAGTTCCCCCAAGGTGGAATAATTTTCTCTAATGGGTATTTTCTGAAACTTATTAAATCATTACCTCACGGGTACATCTTGCCTAAAAATAACTACCCAACCATCGTTAAGCTAAAGTGAAGTGAGTTTTCTGAGCTTCAATAGGCCAAATTTACATATTTCCTAATTTGGACCATACTAAGCTATTCCAAACTTACCATTGATTTCCCTTTGACCCTCAATAGAGTTTAAATACTGAATGGTCAGATATTGAGAGGGTTCTTTTCTCTTTACCCGCGTTAACACCAATAAAAACTTATAAAACCAGCTTTTTATTTAATAGTGTTTTTATCCTTAATTTTGAAAAATTGATTGTGGAATCCAGCAACAGCGAGCAATAATCAGCTGGATTCCTGCAAAGTGGTGCTCACTACAGGAGATCCTGTTCACCAAAAAATCAACTAAAAGATGGAGTCTTTCAAAGTGAGAAACCCTCCAACTCTTCCCCTTAAATTTAATAAAGAATAGTTGCCCTGTAGAAGCAACTTGCAAGCACTTTATCCCATTTTAAAGAGCTTGAGCAGCGCCTAATAAAACCCCTCTAAAAGACAAGTTCACCCTTGGTGAAGGGAGCATTGCTTAGTTTTTTTATGTATATGAATCTGCAATGTAAGTCTCATTGGACAAGAAAAAAATAAACACATCCTCTCTTGCTTAAGTTGTTTAGCACAAGTGATGATAATTCCTTACAAAGACAACCTGCATACCTGGGAAGAGGTTAAAGAGATTCTTTTAGCTGAATTTTGTTCAAAGCTTAATCTAAACAGGGATAAACAGGCCTTTATGCGCCTTAGCATATGTGAGGGCGAACCAACCACTGCTGTTTATGAGCAATTTTTCCTCGCTGCACAAAGGTTGTCAACGTCTAACATGCTAACCCTTGATGATGCTATTGCAGCCATGTTAACTGGGTTAGCTTCCCACCCTCTCTATACAGGTTTATCATTTCAGTGAAACACCACTTCACAAACATACACAACATAAAAGAGGCTCTGTTAGACATTGCCAATTTCCATTTATGTGCAACAACAAATGAAGTAGAGATGAAACCTTCAGTTCTAACCATTGAGGAGCTTTCACCTGTAGAACAGTTGGGGGTGAGACCACCTGTGCCTATCCTCCCAGTGAAACCAGCTCCCTCATTGAGATTTGAAACAGATATCATTCCCTCCTGTAGATCTAAGACCCATAATGCAGTTAATACCGTGCTTTCACACAAGCTCATTAAAGCCGCTGTGTCTTCCCATCCAGCCAAGATGGTAGTTGCACGCCCTAAGGGTAACCCCTGTGACCATAAAGGGCTTGCTGGGAAGATGTATGATCAGAAGATAGCTACCCAACCTCATGTGGCTGTCTCCCCTACCACAATTGCGACCTTGCCAGTTGATGAGAATACCTATGGGGATGAATCTGAGGGGGTTACAATGACGTTAGTTGCTACATATTGGGAGCACCCACAAAAGTGGAGGTTCCTGATCTTTTGAACGTTGGAGGTTTAGATGAGACCACCATACCTAAGGAAACGTACCTCAGCCAAATTTAGGGAGTTCAAAATTCATTGATACTACCAGCGATGACAATAAGCTCTTAGCTGGCTTGATTCAACCTCTTCAGCGTATCCATACTGTTAGATTTTAATGTTTGACTTGAAAATAACCCTTTGAGAAAACACTCAATACTGATAAATTAGTCCCATCGATGGATCTTTTGATCCTTACCGATTTGTCTGCATAATCTGATAAATCAGATTCACCTAATAACCGCTTTAATTGCATCTAAGTAACCCAATTATTGTAGCTAACAATAGCTATGATATAATCACATTATGGCCGATTATGGGTCCACTTGGGTGCAAAGTGGTCTCACGGCATTAACTAAATTACACCTCCTAAATTAGTGCACTAATCTTAATGCACTAAGGCAGAATTTTGGGTTTGATTAATAAAATAATTTTATTAAGCACTTAAACATAGACGTCCCAATTAAGGGCATACTTAGTGCTATGAAAGGCATGCCAACATCCCAATTAGGGTTGCATCATCTTTATCATTTATATATATTATTAACCCCATTTATTGTTATTTGTTGAGTTATGATGTAGCTCTAATTGGGAAGATTTTGGTGTTAAGTTTGCAACCAAAATCGTCCTGATTATGAGAGTAAAATTGCCTTCAATTGGGCTGAAACAATTGTTATTTTTAGTCAATTCATGTGCTTGACTTGGGGATACTTCATGAATATTGCCATGACCAGCAGAGGATTGGCATAAAATGAATGAACTCATCTAATAGATGAGTTTGGCCAGGAGATGCCCAAGAGGTATATAATACTGGCACCTGGCCAATTAATAAAACATCATCATTTATCATTTAAATATTGATCATTAATAACTACTGTCTCTTAGTTTATTATTTATTGTTGTCCATCTGTCGTTTATCTGATATTTGCATCTGCTGCCTTATGTCTATATTAGATAGTTGTGTGCATTTATGCTTCCCAAAGAGAAGTACTCATTTACCTGCTGAAGAAATAGTCCAGATTATAAAGGAATATTTTCCTGATTTTGTACAAAGATAGAAGGTCTCGTAATTGTTGTTGCCAGTAGATTTAAGAACGGTGAGAATACCAGAGTTACTTAGCTATTATCAAGGATTATCAGAGAATCTACTTCCCAATTACAAGCAGAAGTTTTATTAGAAAAAGTGATTATCTATACTCAAATTCATTGTTAAGTCATTTTAGCTTGCACCATCAGCTAAAAACTTAACACATACCATGTAATCCATCCTAGATAAATACCCTGAGACTGCTCATAAATTAACCTTTACTTTTGGCTCAAGGAGGTCTCGGCTCTGTCTCCTAACTTTAGATAAACACTCACCAAGGTTGAAGTGGTCATTCAAAAAGTCTGGGTAATAGCCACTTGGATACTGGCTCCCTGATTAATGTAATTTCCTCAAAGCTCATCAGTAAGATAAAGCTAGCGCCTGACTTGGAGTACATTCAAGAATTTGGAATTGTGGGCAAAAATAAACCAATGCCATTGGGGCATATTATTCCCTTCCCATTCAAATTAGAAAGCTCATCTTATTAGCCCCAGCAGTGGCTTTGGACAACAACACATACTATATGCTCATAGGTACCCAGTTTATTTATTGTTACAAGGGATTAATCACCATGAAGCAAGGTTTCCTATCATTACTCAACTATGAAGTCCCCTTAGTCTTATCCAACAAAGATCCCAGCAAGAACGAATACTCTTACCTGGTTGAATATCCCTTTTTAGCTATGACTTTGCATTATTCCATTTCTGGGCGCAACATAAAGAACTTTCCCTATTCAGTGGATGCTAGGGATGGTATCCCTTTATATGCTGTAGATGAGGTCTTGATTAAGTCTGGTGAACAACGAGTGGTTGACACAAAAATCACGCTTCAAATTCCACACCACTGTTTGTTGCACCTCAAAAGTCTTAAGGGTGCTAGCCTATTGGAGCCTTGGGGATAGCCTGGGATATTAGACCCAGCCTACCAGAAGCCTATTACTATTTTGCTAAGAAAACTCACCGGCAAGTACATGGTTATAATAAAACACCAAGAGATTGGAAGAGGCTTATTAATCCCGGTGGAGGACATTGAACGTGTCCATTTCATTGGCTAAATGGCGGATTTGGGCTTGCTCATGGATAACCTGGTATGTACCTTACCCAACGTTCATATCTCAGATAAGCTGACCCCAGATGAGTTGGAAAGAGTTCATACTTTACTAGAAGAGTATAGCAACATATTTTCGAAGTCAGATACTGACTATGGCCACATGAAGGTCTGGAGACACTCCACCGATGTGGGTGATGCCCATCCTACTAGGTCAAAGCCTTACCACAAGTCAAAAGTGGAAGAACAGCAGATGAGAACGGAGCTCCAGCAGTTACTAGACGCGGGGTTACTCATTCCTTCACAAAGCCCTTGGTCTTTCGACCTTTTGTTAATTAAAAAGAAGAATGGAGGTCATTGGGTAGTCATGGATTACCGCAAATTAAAAAACTCACAAAAAAGGATAGCTATACTATCCCCTTCATTGATGACGTCATGGCACAACTCTCCAGATCTAACTTCTTTTTCACAATGGACTTGGCTAGCGGCTATTGGCAAATGGACTTTTCTCCACAATATCAGGAGAAATGCGCTCTTATTTGCAGTGATGGTCATTTCCAATCCACCCGTTTACCTCAAGGGTTGTGCAAAATACCTGCAACTTTTCAGCATGCAATGGATCACATCTTGCAGGACCTGAAGTTAGCTTGTGTCATTATCTACCTTGACGACATCACGGTTTCTCAAAAACCTTTAGCAAACATCTTGACATCTGAAGGAGATGTTTTAACGCTTACATGACTCAAATAATAAGTTAAAACCCTCAAAATGTACCTTCTTCCAAAGAAAATTGAGCTTCCTTGGACACTCCATTTATCAAGAGGGAATCTAACCAATATAAGATAGGGTCAAAGCGATTTCAAAAATGCCTCCACCTAAAAATTTATGGGATATTCAGGTGTTTCTAGGAATGATGAGGTATTACCATCAGTTCATCCCTAAGTTTGCCCAGCTCAGCGAACCCCTCGTCCAACTACTGACTAAGAACACCCCTTTTCATTGGGGGCTGAACAGAAGGCCGCTTTTGAGACGCTGAAGCAACTGCTACAACAAAGTACTATCCTGAGGCATCCCAACTATAATAACCTTTTATCTTGTTTACTGATGCTTTCTGACTATGCCATTGAGGCATCTTATCCCAATTGGATAAAATGGTGTAGATCATTTGGCATCCTATTTAAGTAAGATGCTGTCAAAAGCGGAACGCAACTACAGTGTCACAGAGAAAGCGTACCTTGCCATTCTGTTAGCTGTAAAGCACTACCGCCTTTTCCTGTATGGGACCACCTTCACTATGGTTACCAAACAAGATTTCCTAAAATGGGCACAGAACATGAAGGATCCTACTGGCCGGTTATCTCGCTGGTCTCTAAAGCTCCAGCATTATGACATGAAGATTGAACAATAAGCTGGAACCCATTACATGAATGTTGATGGGCTAACTTGGCTGCCAGTCCTTCACTTGGATATTAGTGAGGCGGAGAGGTTATATGACCTCTTAATGACCCCCAATGAATGGGAGGATGAGGATGAGCCCATACATAAAATGTTAGCCTGGTACTCCCATAACACCAAAGTGGAGAGCGAGAAGTTATGTAAGTAGGCGGGGACAAAGCAGCTGCCTTATCTTTGGCCCTTGGAATGCGTATCTGCTATCCTGGAAGCTCACTCCACCCTAGGTCATGGAGGAGCTAAGAAAACCTATGAGTGGATTAAGGATTGGTACTATTGGGAAGGGACTATAGAAATTATTGTCAAATTCTTGGATGCCTGCCTCACGTGTAAGAAGCAATCTAATTTCAAGACAAGATACTAATATCAACCAACTACTCCTCAACAATCGTTCCACACCATCAATATAGACGTAGTAGGTCCCCTCCCACAGACTACTGGTGAAAATAAATTTATTCTAGTATCCATTGACCACTTTGCTAAGTGGGTTGAAGCCGTGGTTTTCCCTGCCCAAATAGCTAAAGCCACAGCCACATTTTTACAGCAAAACATCTTCACTCGTCATGGCTATCCCCAAGTACTCTCTGCAACAATGGTAAGAACTTCACTCTAGAGTAGTCAAAATCCTGTCCACTTCCATGGGAGACCAACAAATTTTCTCAGCTCTGTATCCACATCTACCAATGGGACTGTGGAGAGAGAAAATAGAACCTTGATCTCAATTTTACGAAAATGGCCTCTTCTGATTTAATTCACTGAGATCAATTCTTATCCAATGCCCTTATGGCCTACCAGATTAGTTATCACCGGATCTTGAAAATGTCCCCATTCCATGTCTTTTATGGGTGGGAACCAGTAATACCTGCCCTCTTAGCTAAAGATGTATTCTCCTCTAGAGCTTAGGATCCTGAGAAAGCCATGAGAAGATTGTCTCAGCGCATCATCCAAAACCAATATGAGGCTAGACCAATTTAGCTATGATGGTGACAAAATAAGGGCAGGCTGCCAATGAGCTCTAAGCCCCCTACCTAAATTCCAAGTTTCTGACCTGGTTCTGTATTATCATAACTGCATCACTCCTAGAAGTGGTAAGCTTGGAACAATCTGGGAAGGCCCTTTCGTCATCACCTATAAGAGAGGTGCAGAGTACTCTATTAAATCCTTAGCTACAGAGATTATCATTAACTGGGTACATGGCCGCTTCCTAAAGCCCTATTCTTCTCCCAACATTCTTGAGGGGGGTGATTTCAGACATTTGGCCTCCCAGCTTCAAGAAAAGAATGTTTTGGGGCAAAATTAGCCAAAAGGGGGAAATGTCAGATATTTACATGTTCATGATGGTGATAAGAGAAATTTAAGTAATAATGATTTTATTGGCTAAAAGACCCTGGTCAATTCTTGGTAGAACCCCATGAATTGGGGTAACACTTTTACAAATAACATACGGGCAAATAGCTTGAAGGTGAGAAGTTGAATTGCCCTGACCTTGAGGGGGAACCTGGGGAGTACATTAGAGGTTTCTACCTAGGTCACATCTAGCTTAAAGCAAACACCTAAGTGGGGACCACCTCCTTTTATAGGCTTGGCGGGGCTCCCCCAAGGTGCAATAATTTTCTCTAATGGGTATTGGCTGAAATTTATTAAATCATTACCCCACAGGTACATCTTGCCTAAGAATAACTCCCCAACCATCGTTCAGCTAAAGTGAAGTGAGTTTTCTGAGCTTCAATAGGCCAAATTTATATTTTTTCTAATTTGGACCATACTAAGCTATTCCAAATTTACCATTAAATTCCCTTTGACTCTCAATACAGTTTAAATTCTGAATGGTCAGATATTGATAAAAAAAATTTCTCCATACCCGCGTTAACACTAATAAGAACTTATAAAACCAGCTTTTTATTTAATAGTGTTTTTATCCTTATTTTTAATAAATCAATAATGGAATCCAGCGGCGTCAAGCACCAGCGAGCAACAATTAGCTGGATTCCCACAATACTTAAAAGATTTATCATGTGATAATATTTTATTGACTTCAAAGATTAACCATATGAATGCCTCAGTTTTATATCTAAGCCAACTTCCTGAACTTACCTAAGCTTAATTGATTTTGAACAAAGCAATATTTATCTTTTGAGCTTATGGGATTGCGCCTTACATATGATTTTGAAAGCAGTGGAAATTGTCTCATTCTCATTGTAAATTCATGTTGGTGTGATTAATTGACTCAATATCATTGCTATTAATGCAATTTAAGCAATTAATTGAACCATACCCATTACAATTATGGTTTGATATGTAATTAATCAATCTAACTTCAGCACAAATCCTCTTGATCTGATGGATAATATCTGAAATCTCAGGAATACTACTAATGTCAGGCTTTATCCTGACATCATCCCCCATCAGGGCTGAAGCTATCTGTGAGGCTTCTTCTTCCATCTCTTTAATAGCTTTCCTGAATTTTTCAAGTTCTCCTCAGGCTCCTAAGTACTTTATTCTGCAGGATATCCAGCCCACTTAACCAGAAATTGCATTGTCCCACAATGCTTACGTCTGTCAATGATAGCTTCTACCTCATACTCTGTATATGGTCCATCAATTAGAGGGGGTGTAGCGCTTTAAACTTTCTGTTGGGATAATAAACTACCATCCTTCTTGTACAAGAGTGATCGATGGAAAGCATCATGAATTTTCCATCCCTCAGGTAGAGCAACTTGGTAGGAAACCTTCCCAATGACATTCTTTACTTTATATAGTCCTACACACCAATGAACTAGTTTACAGCATGATACATCCAAAGAAACATTGTAAACATTCAAATAAACTTAACCCTCAACTTCCAATGTCTTCCCAGGCACTCTTTTTTATCTGCAAAATCCTTGAAGGCCTTCAACTTTCTGAGTTAAATTTGCTAGACATAATGAATGGATCTGATGAATATCCTTCAGAAATTCTCTTCCTGATGGATTGTTCATTTTAGTAGTTGGCAGTGGTTCCCAACTCACGTCATAGCCAAAGTTAGCCTAAAATTATGATATTCCAATTGAGGCATGCCATGTTGTTATAGCAAAACTGGACCATTGGTAACAGCTCAACCCAATTATCATGTTCAGCATTTACGTAACATCTCAAGTACTGCTTCAGCACCTGATTGACCCGCTCTTTTTGTCCATCTGTTTGGGGATGATATGCAGTAGACAGGCATCTCTTAATTCCAAGATCTGACATAAACTACTTCCAAAAATGTGAAGTGAACTGTGGGCTTCTGTCAGAAATAACCTCCTTGGGTAAACCGTGATATAAGAAGACCTTCTTTATAAATAGCTGGTTCATCTCTTTGGCTGTGATATCGGTGGTTGTAGGAATGATGCAAGCCATCTTTATGAACCTGTCAACTACCACCAAAACCGAATTATACCCCTGAGACTAGGGCAACTCAACTATGAAATCTAGGGTAACTGGCTCTCAAGGCCTCTGAGAAAACTTCAAAGGTTCTAACTGACCTAAAGGATAGCGCCTATTAGCCTTATTACGCCCGCAAATCTCACATCCGTCCAGGTACTTACTGACATCTCCAACCAGCCCAGGTTAGCGGTAAGTTCTCTGGATGAGAGTTACTATCTTATTTCGTCTAGAATGTCCATTCATGCCTGAGTCATGGTATCACGTAATATCTCCAATCGTTGGGACCCTTCAGGCAAAAAAAAGTATCTTTTCCAACAGACCAAATGTCCTTTCAGAGAATATCCTTTAAGATACCATCTAATATTCAAATTCTAGCTCAGGTCAGCCTTCACACCTTTACAAAATGCATCTTCTTTCTAGGCCTTCAAAATATCATCCTCCAGTCCCACCAAAATCATGTGAGAGAGCTGATCCACTGGGTTCCGTGTTTTTAGTAAAACCTGTTTGTTGTATTCTGTGATATTTCTTCTGCAGGCATCAAGTCAAGGAGACGACTTAGGGAATTTGTGACCACATCAACCTTCCAAGGCTTGTATCCAATTTCCAGGTCATAATCAGCAAGGGTAAGAACCCATTTAGCTTGTCAATGATTTATCTGGTGCAGAGTAAAGAAGTATGTCAGGTTTAATAGTCATTCATGATCTTCACGGGGTGCTTTGCCCCACAAAAGTACCTTCAGCAGTGTTTCAGGGTCTAAACAATTTCCAGCATCTCTTTGTCATAGATGGGGTAGTTACATTCAGCAGGTATAAACTTTTTGGAATAGTAGGCTATAGGATGCATTCTACTATCATCCCCCTCCTGCAATAAACCCCTCCAGTTGCATATCCAGAAGCATCAGTCTTAACCACAAAGGGCTTATAATAGTTGGGAATGGAAAGCATTGGTGCAGAAACAAAGGCAGACTTCAAGTCAGATAAAATTACCGCCGCCTAGGACCATTTTGTTTTAACCACCTTCTGATGTGAGCCAGGTCAAGGTTAATGCAATAGAATAAAAGCTTTTGATAAAATCCCTGAAAAGTTTTCCAAAACCAAGAAACTGCAAAGTTCTTTCCAGATATAGGGGTAGGCTAAGATGTGATAGCTACCACTTTGCTAGATGCCATGATAAACCCCATTCCTACCCACAACATAACCATCAAATTCAACTTTTTCCTGAGCAAAATCACACTTCGCAAGCTTAGCATGAAGGTCATACTCTTGAAATTTCTTAAACTCAATTGCAGATGTTGAAGATGCTACTATTGTGACTTGCTATACACAAGAATAACTTCCAGATAAGCCACGCAGAACTGGTCCATGTACCTAAATAAAACTGTATTAAATAATTTGTGAAATGTACTAGAGAGTTGTAAAAGGCAAACGGTATGACAAGATACTCAAACAACCCAAACCTCGTCTTGAAAGCTGTTTTCAATTCATCACCTTCCCAGATCCTAATCTGGTTAAATGCATCCCTCAGATCCATCTTTGAAAAGATAGTAGCCCCAGAAAACTAATAACAAGTAGTCAGCATCAGGAAAAGGGTATCAGTTTTAATGGTGATATCATTCTACTTTTGATAGTTTACGCAGGGGTGCAAACCCCCATCTTTCTTGCTTACAAATAAAGGTGGAGATGAACATGGAGACTGGGACACTTGAATGAAATCTTTTTCCAAAAAGTATCCAGGTACTCACATATTGCCACCTGTTCCCGTTGGTTGCAACCTAATATTAGTTCATGAGTAGGCTGCTTCCCTTCTACCAAGTCTATTGAATGACCAAAAGGCTATTAGTTGGCAGAATCTTTGCCGCTTCTTTGCTAAACACTTCAGGCCACGCTTTAAGGTATTCTGTAATCATTCCTTTACATGCCTCCAATAGAAAATTGGGAGATTTCGCGGCATACAACCTTGGAAAAATCATTTTACTCAGCGCCCATTTTTCTCTACTTCCATCCAATTTGATTGTGACAGTGTCCCTGCCATAGTCATGTTGGAGCTCCATCTGGCCTAACCATGGAAAGCCAAGGATTACAGGCTGGGGTGTAAACTTTAGAATCCAGAATTTGATCTCAATTTTCAGGGAATTGACTAATAAACTTATAGGTGTGCACAACAGTAGGCAATGGACTGCTCCCCATTTTCTAGAGTTATGGTCAGTGTCCTTGCCCCAATTGGCACTCCCAACTTTTTTAACATTTCCTCTGATATAAAGTTCTGGGAGGCCCCACTATCCAGTAAAGCCTCAGTATAGAATATAGTATTTCCCATTCTCAAACGTATAAGCAAAACAGGGTAATATTGAGTTTTATATTTATTGCAAAGGCGACTGATAATGATTTCCCTTTCTTTAGACATTGTAATGCTAAATGACCAGGGTTATGGCAAAAATAACACAATTCTTCCTTGTAATAACGTTGATATTCTTCATGGCTCATGTTGGTTATTTGCTTCTTGTAAGCAGGCCCTTGCCACATGGGAGTTCTGCCAATAACCAGATTTTCAGTCATTCCAAGCAAAACTTATAAAGGCAGGGTGATGGGGTGTTGTCTGATCAAATCTGACAGATGACTTCCTAACCCTTGTAGAAGTAAAGTGCTCCCACTTCATCATCTAATTAAGTCTTCTGGAAGATCTCCAGAAACTTCTGCATATATCTCACAACAGTTTGACCTTCCTGTCGAAGGTTCATTGAGGCAATGTGTGCCTGTAATCTGGTACTAGCAGGAGTTGCTGCATCTAGCAACTGGCTTTTAAACTCATCATAATTCATGCACAAATTCTCATTTCCTTCCAACGTTCTGGTAAACAAACTCAAAGCATCTCTAGAGAGCTGAGAACTCAAAGATATAACTTTCCATACATCATCTGGGTAGTTCTCAGGATATGCTTTAAAATGCGCCCTCAATAATGTAAGTCCTCCTTTCACATCAGCTAATGTTAATTTTTCAGGAAATGGAACCATGAGGTAATTTATGGGCGCATGCTTAGTCACAGTAACTGTCTGAACTTGACTTGGTCCTATTGCTTCTTTATAAGTCATATTATTTTTTTGGGGGGAAACATCCATGGTAATAACTGGCAAGCTTTCATCAATAAAGCAAATGTCAAAGCTCCCAATAATAAAACGTGGCAGGATAGGCTTTATAAAATTTTGCGGTTAGATTGTTAGGTACTGGTACTACTTTATCCCAGTTTGTGATAGAAAGCCGTGAAAAAACGCTAATCCTGAGCTAAAGGTCTAGTATAAAAAAGGGGCAACACACACCATATAGAGTATAAAAAGGACAATCCGGAGGTTTAATCATAAGTATGAAAGGACTGCTTCAATCAATCTCATTCCTGTTAAAGCCAGTACACCAGCTATGTTTGGACGTGGAAGTAACAAAAGAGGGATTTGTTCAATTATAGGTGTTTCTGCACTCATGGATATTGGATTTCCATATTTGCGGGTAGGAACTGTACAAATTGGTGCAGGTTTAACAAAATAAATAGTTGGACTGTATATCTTGTTTATTATACAATATATGGAGTTATTATATTTGTAGTTAAAGGATTTAGCATGTGACAATAATTTATTGACCGCAAAGAATAACCATATGAATGCCTCAGTTTTATATCTCAGCCAACTTCCTGAACTTACCTAAGCTTAATTTATTTTAAACAAAGCACTATTCATCTTTTGAGCTTATGGGATTGCGCCTTGCATATGATTTTTTGCGGAAATCATCTCCAGTTCCA
>JAKSZP010017670.1:0-53116 GCA_022478985.1 Massospora cicadina | reverse complement strand
AGTTATAGCAAACCCTAAGTATTTAAGCTCTTTTTAAAAAAATGGCATTTTCTAGGCTTAATTTTTAAATTTGCTTATGCCAACCAATTGAAAATTCATCCAGATGCTCTAAGTGGTCTTTAAATGGCCTTATAAAGACGTTGATATTTTCTAAGTATACTAGCACGCAGAATAGCTTCAAGTCACTGAGCATTGAATCCATAGCACGCTGGAAAGTCGCTGGCACGTTGCATAAACCTTGGGGCATTCTGGTCAGCTGGTATAGTCCTTGTGCAGTAATTATTGCACATTTTTCCTGATCCTCTTTTGGCAAATCGATTTTGCCAATAGCCCAAAATCAGGTCCATAGCCAAAAAATATTTTGCCTCACCCAGACGATCAAGCATGTTATCAATATGATGCAGCGGATAGGTGTTTTTCTTAGTATCTTGTTTAGTTGGCAATAGTCAATAACAACTCAATTTGATTGATCCTTCTTTTTTACCAAAAGGATCAGACTCGCCCATGAGCTTAATGATATAACAAGCAACCCATGTTCCACTATCCTGCTAATTTCATTGCTGAACTCTGCTTCCACTGCTCTTGACTTTTGAACAGGTCTCATTCTTATTGGTGGATATTCCCCGGCATCAACCTTTTGGAGTACATTTTTTGCACATCCCAAGTCATAGACATTCTAGCATATATCTCTTAATATTCTTTGAATAAATGGAGCACTTCCTCTTTCTGATTATTGGTCAGATTGGCTAGCTGCTCAAGATCCACTATTAAGTTGATGCTTTTGGCAGTTCCACTGTCAATCTCATTTCAGAAAATGATTTAAATTCATGAAAGGCACTAAGTTAAACCATCAGGAGCAAGTGTAGAAATGCAATGATCTGACTTTTTTCAAATTACACCGCTTCTCTCCTAGATTGGCTAAGAGTACTTGTATCTCTTTATGACTTGGCATTATGATCCCTGGTGCCACCCACAGTTCAATTCTCGATTTTCCCATGGAGTGACAATTTCCCATATAGCTGTTTTTAGAGTTTCATTGTTAACCATGTGTTAGCTATGATTTGGGCTCCCAGCAGAATAGTGTTCATTGAATTCATCATTAGAGGTATTCCACAATTCTCCATAATTTCCATTGGCATTGCTTTCCATTTTCGTCCATCTTAATTTATAGCAAATGGGTATAATACCTTAACATAAATTAAGTTGACAAATTAATTCCTCTTCATCAGGGGAATCTCCCCTTTCTGCTAGTACACCAAAGAAACGTCTGCCCCAATATTGTCAGAGTGTTTTCTTCAAGCTTGCATTTCACTCCATACTTCCTCAAGAACCCTGTCAAGATAAGTATATCGAAATTTAGATTGGCCAGCACTATGGCGGGAGCTGACACTATCATCAAAATAAACTAAAGTTGTAGCGCACTATAGGCTCCACATAAGATGTAATGTCTGGGCTAGCCATTCCAACTCTTTTTAATGCTTCAAATATGGTGAGATCTTCATATGTTTCACTAGTTTGGTGGAAACAATGTTGATCGGCGCTACACTATCAATTATCGTGGTTGTACTCATATCCTATTGACTATAATATCAACATAGGTAAACTTCAAGTACTGCAATAAAGTATTTACTGAATGGATAGATGCCTTATTTGCTGAATAAAGTGTGTGAATTAATTGAGCATATAGATTAAGGAGAGCTCCTTTATTGTGCTGATAATTAAAGAAACGTTAGCCTCATCCAACTTTGTTTTGACTAAGTCTTCAGGGCACTTGGCAAATCTGACTTTCTCCGCTAACTGTTATGCATAGGGTCAAATGACCTCATTAACAATTTTGGTGTCAATCCCCATTGCTTTGGCTTGAGTTATCGCATTAACATCCATGTTAACCCCTGATGGAGAAGATCTGGTGAGTCATTGTCCACAAGAAGGTCAGAGATATTAAATTCATCATTCAATATATCAGGTGTGAAAGGTTTTTCAGCAGTACTAGAACATTCCTGGTCTAGACTGCTGGTCCTTTTTCAAATCTGACCCAATTTCTTTGTCTGAATGAGATTGATCTGGTCCTTTGGCTTTTGTTTCAACACTGGGAAATTACAAGGCCAGGTTTCTCGCATTGGAAACAGAGGGTTGACGATTTTTACGCTCATTTTTGAACTTTGGGTTTACCCATCATAATTTGACTCTCAGATTCTTTAGATGGCTCAGTGAATTTGACAATATTTTGAGCCTTTTTTGGATTACTTTAAAAGTGTGATTAGGGGAATCAAACGTAGCTCCAAGTATCTTCAGATGGTCCACCATCTGAGAGGTCGTTGTTTATGTTACTAGCGCTGCCACCATAACCTAATGCAGTTCTTGGTAGGGCCAAAGTGCCGTCTGCATGGCTATGCATGCATCAAAGCCAGTCAGCACATTTACCTCTGCCAAGCTCTGATATTATTGATAGAACTGGTTGGCAAAACTGGCCAGGGTCTCATCCTTACAGAATTGTATACCCATGAACTCTTGTTTGAGATTTGCCATTTGAGTATGATTTCCAACTATAATATAATTGCTGCTTTTGCTTCTGAGTATGATCAGTTGTCCCCATTGAGGTGGAGTAGCACCAGATTCTGGCAATCAGTGCTTAGCAGTTCATTATGGTCACCGCTTTCTGATGGTCCACATAACTGAACATTGTCATCTCAAAGAGTCAGAAAAACTCTAGGGCGTTTTCCTTGTAAGAGGTGGGCAGCTTCAGTGTATTTTGAAATTCCTTCGTTGCTCCACTAATTGAAGATTCTTGACCAACAACTCGAATAGCCATAGGAGTGGCTTCAGGAGTCATTTCTGACACACCAGCAAATGATTTGGGCATATTTTGGGGCGGAGAGGTCTTTCCAATTGGAGTTCTGAATCCCTTTTTGTTGGCCTCATTCGCCGCAAATTACACACAATCACATTTGTAATTTCCAACTCCTCAATACGCTTTAACATTTTCTCCATATCATCATGAAACCACTGGTTGCGTTCTTTGGTCTGCTTCACATTCAGTCTTTTGTAATAAAACTTCCTTAACAAGTTCGCCCGCTTTCCTCTTCCTAGAGGCAACTTTTCCATGCAGGTCAGTATTCAAAGTTCTGACTTGTTTAAGCATCTTTTCTGCCTTGATTACTCGCTCCTCCAAACGACTAATGTCAGCTTTAGATGCTGAGCTAAACACATTCTGATTGACCATCTGTAATTACGACCATAATTTCAAAGCTCATCCTTATAAGACAATGTGGTTTAAATTGGCTTGTGACAACTCAACTACCCCCTGTAGTGAGCACCAACTGTTAAAATTTTTGCCACTAGATGATTGCTCGCTTCCCCGCCCTAACTTCAAATGCACAGATTCTTAATTAATTGTGTTGGTTTATAATATGAACTGGGGCTATAATACTATGGAGACTATTATCATAGTTGATTTCCCAAAAGCCACGTTAAGTGAATTGTCCAACGCTTGACAGGTTCTTCTTCATCTTTAAAATATTTTGGTACTGGTAGTAAACATTTTTCCTATTTTCTTCTCACAGAGCCAAGTGGAGACTCGATAAAACCAACCTAAGAATATCTGATCCTTGCACTCTTTTCTTAAGGGTAATGTTAAAATAATGTAAAACAACTTAGTATTATTAAGTTTTGGTCTGATTTTATTAGGGAATATTTGGGGGGGGGGTTTATAGTAAAATTGTCAACTTTTTGGCTGTCTACTGGGAATTATTTGCTCTCTTACACTGGTTTGACCCTCAAGTGTAAAGCACTGAATCTCGTCAGGCATAGTTGAGTTAATTTTATTAGGCAGCATAATCCTAAGATGGTCAGCGATTAAACAATTGGAGTTAGGAACTCAAAACCAATTGTGTTGGTCAAATGACGATTCTACCATTTACCACTGGCAATAAGACGCTTAGGTAGTTTCAGCGGCTCCCCATCCATCCACTCTGAACGATTCCAAATAATTTGACTGTCTGGTGTTGTTCCCTCATTGAATTTGTGCTTTATATCATCAGGGATGATCCCTGACAATAATATCATCATTAAGCTCCCGCTGCCAAGATATTAGATAAATTTGCAATAATTTAACTGTTGGGTGTTTTTCTATTATTAATTTATGCTCATTAACATTGAGAGTGATTTTTGACAATGATCTCTAAAGTTGGCGACTGTTACCAATACTATAGGATTGTAACTAATTTTCAAATTCGTTAATTAGTCAATAGGTTGGAATTTGTGTTTATATGAAATTCTAACAGGTATTTTTGTAAAAAATAACCAGAAAAGTATGGGAAACTTGCACAAAATTTTTAAGCTTTAATGAAAAATCTGAGTATCTGAGAAAAGAAATGCTTTCCTCATCTGGGGTCTAGAATTCTAAGGGAGGGGTTGCAATGATTACCCAGCAATAATAGATTACCAAGTGAAGAAAAAAATCTGTTCTGAGCTGTAGTTTTCCACCTTTATGCAAAACCAAAACTTTAAAAATCAGGCAAATTCCGTAACTTTATATTGTGTGATTTTCCAGATTTTGGGGACAATTTCTACCACATTCTCTCACTCAGATGAGCCATTTTCCTCATCCCTAGCAGGCAAAGCAAGAACCCGCTTCCAAAAAAAGCCTTAGAGAGATCATCAGGGACTTTTAGGGGTTCTGGCCTTGGCTCTAAAGATTTGTTTTACTTTGCTTTGGAGGAGCATCTAACACCATGAAATATGTCACTAGCTGTGACATAATGTAGGTGAAGGTAACTGAACTCAGAATCTCTTTCTGCTAAACATCACTTTTCGAAAATCAATTCAGCCTGAAATTTAGCTCCACTAAAGAGATTTACGAAAACTATTAGCAAATATGGCGGGAAACCCCGCAAAAGAACCCGCAGGCTATGCCAAAAGAGCCAGCACCACCCCCAAACGAAGCAACCCTCGGTTACCCACCTCAGGGTCAACCAGAATCACCCGCTCTCAAGCAGCAGCCATGAAAGCAGGCACCACCCCCCAACCTGGAGCTACTCCAACTAGCGCCAGTTCACCTGATCGCACTTCTGCAACCTGCACGCCTAACAGCTCTGTGTGCGCTGCCTCCCACCAACCCGCTGGGCCCCCTCCAACCAAGGAGGCCATCACCCATGCTGTTTTAATGGCGTCTGCTCAGTTGAATGCAACTCAGCTCATCCAGACATTCACCTCCCCCATTGTGTCAGCTAATTCAGCCCCATCTATTATTGCTGACGCCATGTTTCTGGCTCCCTCCATGAGGGGCGATACCCGGCTACCTGGCCCCCAAATCCTCAGATGTAAGGTTGGATTAGCCGCACATTCTGGTTCACTAAGCACTAAATTGGGACAATCTACTCTTCCCAATGAGGATTCAAATGGTTCGGATTTTGGAACTTCACACCAGTTCCAATCTCACCCATCCCATTTAAACCCCATAATCGGCACTTCTCAAGTCGGCACTTTATCTCAATATGCTGAAAACGACCAATTCACCAATCAGCCAATGAGTTTTGCCCACGAAATCACAGCAAATACTCGGGCTGAATTTACCCAAATAGATTGGGATGGTGATGAAACATCGCCCTCCTCCCAATTGGCTGGAGTTAATTCCAATCTGGATGGGACTCCCCAATTTAGCGAGGCCCAACAATCACCTGGCCCCCAAACCCTCGGATGTAAGGTTGGATTAGCCGCACATTCTGGTTCACTAAGCACCAAATTGGGACAATCTACTCTTCCCAATGGGGATTTAAATGGTTCAGATTTTGGAACTTCACACCAGTTCCAATCTCACCCGTCCCATTTAAACCCCATAATCGGCACTTCTCAAGTCAGCACTTTATCTCAATATGCTGAAAATGACCAATTCACCAATCAGCCAGTGAGTTTTGCCCACGAAATCACAGCAAATACTCGGGCTGAATTTACCCAAATAGATTGGGATGGTGATGAAACATCTCCCTCCTCCCAACTGGCTGGAGTTAATTCCAATCTGGATGGGCCTCCCCAATTTAGCGAGGCCCAACAAACCGCCCCTCAATTTAATATGACGCCAGCAACTGCTGTAACATTCCAGAAACAAGGGAACTCCGCAAACTTGTCCAAACCACCAGCTCACACTCAACCTGCAATTGCAGCCCAAAGCAAACACAAACGTACCAAAGGAGCCACTGGGGCGTGGCAAAAACCTCTGGCACCAACGCTACCCAAAGCTGATCCCCGTGAAGTGGCGTTTATTGCTGATGTTAAGAAGAAATGGGCCAAAACTAGAGCGCAAAAAGCTCTTCCTCGCTCAACCCTCTCCCACGCAATTCGCCTTTATTATGGGCATAACCCTGTTGAATTCTATACAGAGGATTACTTCTCATACTTTGCAGCAATTGCGGAGACATTCCCTATTAACACCACCATCCATGAATCAGTGGAGGGCCACTACATCGATGTGGGCTTCACTGAAGCTGCCCTTGCTGACCATGCTGCCACCCTCCAGGTCATTATTCCACGCGGATCTCTTCGCATCTCCCGCACACGCTCTCACCTGGAGAAAATTTCATGGGTTACTTTTTCCAACCTACCAACGACTGATGATCCTGAGTCTCTTAAACTGGCACTCCATCGTGGTTTAATGGAGTTTGGGTCTGTTCTTTCAGTGGACTTTAGCGTCCCCTCTTACTATGCTCCCACTCAAAGAGCTCGCACTGCTAGGGCGTCGTTCATCCCCTCCCCCACTGTATCCCGCAACATTGAGGTTATTCCTCGTGTGGCGGTAGTTGGTGCATGCCCTGAGATCTTCTTTGTCGACCCTGATCAGGCGCGCCCCCGGTGTTCATGGTGTAACGCCCTTGGACACTTGTATAGTGGCTGCACAGCTCGAAAACAAGCCCTCTTAGCCACCACCCAGGGGCCTAAACCAGGCCAAAAACGATCCCACGTGGCTGCATCAGCAATTCCACAACCCACACAATGGGTTCCCGTTCAAGACCTGTCCCCTGAGGCCTTACGCCTAGCAGTTGAAACAGCTAACCCCACTATTGGTATGGGATACCTTCGCGCTCATGCCCCTCTTCCAATGGGCACCCCCTCCAATCTCTCAGAGTCAACTCCCTCTCTCACCAAGCGCAAGGCATCTCCCACAGGGTGCCCCTCGTCAGCCACCCCCACTCAGGGCTCCGCGGCACCCCCACCAACCTCCACCAGCGATTTATCGCATCAACCCTCAGCTCCCAATGGAGCTATGCCCACCAGCATGGACTGGCAACCCGCGGCCTGCGGTAGAAGTGCCACCTCAAAGAGTCCTACCCCAACACCACAGTCCATTTCACGCAGATCCTTTGCAGTGTTGGAGAAAGTGAGTATGGACTCAGACTCATCAAATGGGTACATCGCGGAGGTCACCATTGAGCACCCTCAGGTCCTTCCCCTGCAACGGAGCGGAGGCAGCATCCTAGGCTGGCTTATTGGGTCCTCCGCCCCCCCACCCTCTCCTTCCCCTCAGAACCCTCGACGCTCCTCACGGATTGCAGCTAATAGTCAAGCTAAAGGATTCAAAACTAGCCGCCTCACAGCAGCAGATTTAAGCGCTGGCAACCCCCCAGGACATGGAGGGGAACAGCTATGAGTCCCCATGGCAGCACCCTGGCCCTGCAATCCATCAACGCAAATGGGTCGCGGGACTTTAAGCGGAGAGCCCGCCTCCTCCGAAACTTCAGGTCAGCACAAATTGACATCGCTGCTGTCCAGGAGCCCCATATCCTCCCCCACGAACAATCTGCATGGAATGAACAGTTTGGAGGCAACTCCTTCTGGACAAACCATGCCGCCCTTATTGTTTTGAATCCCCGGGTTAAAACCCATTCTTTTTCTCAATATCTAGGTGGCCGCCTCATACTGGCCAAACTCACCACTCCTGACTTCTCCTTCTTCGCTGCAAGCATCTACCTGCCTAATGCAGGTCAGGAGCAAAATCGGCTCTTGGAAGAGCTCCTCCAACTCAATCTCCCACGGAATACAGTCCTCTTAGGAGATTTCAACACAACCATAAGTCGCGGCCGTGACTCTTACCCCCTGCAGCAAAGGAACGCCCTGGATCAAGTCGCTTCCAGGATTTCCTTCGCCTGAGTGGCTTTATAGATGCGCTTCCACCCTCCGCGTCTGGCCTAGGTTGCATGACTAGGATCCAGTATGATGGAGGAGCTTTCCAGTCAGCGTCACGCATAGATATGGCACTGATTGGCCCCCTGCTAATTGGCCGCGTCTCCTCTCCCATCTCTCGTGACAACCATCTGAGTGATCACAGGTCACTCACCGTTGTCCTCACCACCACACTTAGACCGTCGCGTAGGTTCTGGCCTAGGGTTGCCCCGCTCTTCTCAACAACCCCTTCACTAAGGAGAAGCTGTCTATGACCATCCGTGAGACTCTCACCTCCCCCCACCCCACCTGCTTGACCACAAGGCTAGATGGGCGGTGACCAAGGAGGGCATCACCCGCGTTGCTTACAACTGTGCCAAAGCCCAGATGACTGCAGCTCGCGCCAGAGTCAAAAGGGCGGAAGCCAGAATCAGACATCTAGAGCGAAACTGCCAGCCTTCGCCCTCTCCCAGATGGTTGGAAGACTGGGAAGCGGCGCAGGAAGCACTCCGCTTGGAGCTCACACTGCAGGAAGAACGGGCAGCAAACTTTACAACATCTCGTTACTATGCTTAATGGGAACGCCCCACCCGCTTCTTCTTTCAGAAACAGAAAGCCCAGTCAACAGCGCAGGATATTACTGCACTGAAGATTGGCACTACAACCACTTCAGACAAGGAGGAAATCACGCAGGAACTACACCGCTTCTACTCCAGCCTCTTCCATGCCACCCAGGTGGACCCATCGGACATCCAAGACTTCCTGTGGCGGGCTCCAGAGCCGCCCATTGACCCACGGGCTGATGAGGCTCTACTGGCGCCTATTTCCATCCAGGAGGTGATGGAAACCTTTCTGAAATCCCCACGGCTTAAAGCCCCAGGCCCAGACGGAATACCCTTTGAGGTGTACCTTCTGGAACCTGCAGTGATAGCCAGAACCCTCCGCGACCTCTTCGCTGCACTCTTGGTGAATGGCGAGGTCCTCCCCGACTCCAGAGGCTCAATCACGACCCTCATTCACAAGAAGTCAGACCGTGAGAACCTGGCGAACTGGCGCCCCATAGCGTTGATCAACACAGACCACAAGCTCTTCACGAAGCTTCTGGCCAACCGCATCACCAAATGGGTGTCACCTCGCCTCTCCCCATCCCAGCACGGTTTTATTCCGGGGAGGTCGTTATGGGACAACTATAATGACCTTCACGTGACTTTGACTGCTAACTCTCGTAAGGTGAATGGCTTTGTGGCTCTCCTGGATATGGAGAAAGCATATGATCGGGTAGCCTGGAAGTATAATGATGCTTCCCTGGCCCGCTTCCATCTCCCACCCGCAGTTAGGCGCTGGATATCAGCGCTCTATGACCAGCTCCACACCAGAGTCCTGGCGCCAATGGATTTTACAGTGGCAGTACCAGTTGGACAAGGTCTCCGGCAAGGGGACCCCCTGAGCCCTATCCTTTTTAACATCACCCTTGACCCCCTCTTGGCCTCCTTACAGGACAAGCTAACAGGGATTCTGGTCCCAGGTAAAGCCCCCACACGCACCATGGCATTTGCAGATGACACTGCCATTGCATTTGGCTGCCCTGGGGATGTTGCCCTCGCTGCTGTGACCATTGAGAGGTACACCAAGGCGTCCAACGCCATGGTCAACACCTCCAAGACAACAGTTGTACAGGTCGGCTCCCCCACCTTCCCCCACCATTTGGTATTGAACCTGAGCGCGGTACCTTCCGTCACCTGGGCGTTCTCACCAACCAACAAGGAAATGCGCTAAAAGACAATAAGTACTTGCTCCTTGCAGCAGTTAACTCCAGGATTGCCAGCTGGAGCCGGCGGCACATCACCCCCCAGGGTCGAGCTCTGATGGCCAATGTGTTCCTTCTCTCCAAAGTCTGGTTCCTAGCGCACGTCTGCCCATTCACAGATGCCTTTTATACGCGGCTCAATGTACTCCTCCGCTGTTGGATCTGGGGCTCAAACCATCCACCAATGGCCCTCTCAACCATTGCCCGACCCTGCAATGAAGGGGGCCTAGGGCTTCTGGACACGCGATCCCACGCCACCACAATCTTCCTGAAGTTCCTATGGCCGATTGTCTGCTGGGACGCGACCCCCATGCCCCAATGGGCGCCCGCCCTCCGCCAGTCAGTGTCAGCAGCTCTGGGTCTTCCTAGAGCATCTCTGACCTCATTAGGGAGTGGCTCACAAACCACCCAGGCCATCGCCTAAAACCATCCTCATCCCCCTACTGGAACCAGGCTCTCCTTGCCCTGAAACGAGTAGGCGCGCGGATCCACCATGCCTTCCCATACAGAAGGGAGGGCCCTGGCCTCAGCCCACGTCGCCATGCAATTGTGAACAATGGACAAGTTGTCACAACTCGCCTCAACCCCCAAGATCATCCTCCCATCCGCCCAAGACTCCTTGAGCTCCTCCCTCCCTCCATGAGATTTGACCTTAAGGAATTGTGGAAGGACGTCTATCACCCCATCCTGTCAGCAAAGGTGTCCTACACCTTTTGGAGGGTGCTTCACTGTTCATACAGGACAGGGGACCGGACTGGCCCTACCTTCCAGCACTGAAGCTGCCCCCGCTGTGTGGAGCCTATTGACTCCCACCTCCATCGTTTTTTCACCTGTCCAGGTGTCGCCGCATTTTGGCCAAAGGCCCGCGCGCTCCTCCATGCTCAGCCCTGGTCTGGACACCCTGTGCAAGACCTCATGTTTGAGCAGACATTGCCTGGTTGCCACCGACCCCTCCATGTCCTCGCCTATGCCACAGCCATCTGGACCATCCATAACTCCTTCCTTCGTGCTGCCTTTGACTAGCAGGTGTGGACCCTTCCACACATGATCACCCACTTTCAGGTACACTTTGAGATGGCCCTGAAGGTCTGCACTATGTCGCCAACCCTCCCCCGCTCAGTTGTCACTGCAGCACGGCTCTGGCGCGCAAACCCCCTCCCTTTCTCGATGCCTCCTCCCTCCCTTCCCTCGCCTCAGGCTCTTAGGAGCCCAGGCGTAATTCAATAAACATCGATGAATCCCCCCTTGGGTTGGGACCATCTAGTACTTAAAAAAGGTAACTGAACTCAGGTAAGTTCCCCAATCAGAAGTTTTCCCCATGACCAATTTTCTTAGCATCATGTTAACGTTCTGTTAATCCTTTCCACCATTCCATTTGTTTCTGTTATGTATGGAAGGGATAATTTTTGACCCCTATCAATTCATTGAGCCTCAGGACAAAATAGGAGTTAAAGTTGGTTCTATTATCACCCAAAAACACCTGTGAGCATCTGTGCCTGTAAACGACTTGATCCAAAATGAACTTAGCAGTGCTCATATGTTGGGATTTTTGCCCATATTCCCAGACAACTAGATTACCAGGATTTTCCAGGGGATAATTCCCTAATGCAAATTGAATTGGATATTAGTCAACCCTGATTTCATGGTAATAATGTTCAGGCGATTTTAGGTTTTTAGTTTAGGTCAGATCCATCAGGGAGTGATCTGGAAGAATTCTAAAGATCTCATCAGGAAGAGTTGCCAAAAAACATCTGATAGTTGATCAACTATCGGTATACAATTGGGATCAGTCAGGTTTCATCACTGAATGATTGGAATTTAAGGATCAAGTTGTGAGGCGAGTAATGATGCCTATAACTAGAGAATTAATCAGTTGGTTTGTGTCCTGACTTAGTGTGTAACAAGTCCCATTACCTAAGCAGGTCGCTTGCCAAATATGGTTGGTTTGCTGGGATCAAGAGGAAAACGTCAGGGACACATTTTCCGACTCTTTCCATTTTAGGTCTCAAGGATGTATAACAACGGAATCCTAGCCAGGATGGGGAAGATCATCGCTGGTGAGAAAAGGATGGGTAATTCAAAGGCAACGCCTGCCATTTCATTGAGGAGGTGCCAAACAAGGGCTGGGTGCCGAATTCCCCACTGTAAAATTCCTTATAAAATTTATTAATATTAAACATTGAGTAAATTAGAGTGGTATCTTAGTATACTTTAATAAAAAACCATTTGAGATCATATTTTCTCAAGGATAATTGCCGTGTGCCCTAATTGGGAGACTATTTAGGATAAAGAGTAAAGATCTGAGCTGGGACCCAGAAAAGAAGCTGAATCAAATCAGTGATCACTGCTGACTGTGTGTATAAAGAGAAATTATAAAAGAGATCTGAGCATGGATAAAGTTAGGTGGTACCAGGGAATGAATCCCTATTCAGGACATCATAAGTAT
The DNA here is from genome assembly GCA_022478985.1 of Massospora cicadina. NCBI lineage: Eukaryota > Fungi > Entomophthoromycota > Entomophthoromycetes > Entomophthorales > Entomophthoraceae > Massospora > Massospora cicadina. The sequence continues at coordinate 40,709 of JAKSZP010017670.1, read as the reverse complement.
CTCAAGAGAAAAACTGGCTGAGCGTTGGACCAATTTCTAGTACTTCAATTCAACTATGGATAATAGTATCCATATTATCCTCAACAATTATATTTCACTATCAAAACAATACAAAGAATTGCACAACAACCAAACCTTTACATTCAACACATTTATAGGGTTTTTTGACTGAGAATAGTCCGAAAACCTTTTAATACTAACAATTGGTGCTCACTACAGGAGTTTAGTTGATTAGAAGAGATTAGAACGTGATGTTATATAAGGATGGAATAAGAAAACTATGGACGGAGTTGGAAACCATTAAACAGCACACTTTGAACTCAAAAGATCATCAGGAGTTTACAGTCTTGGAGGAGATAGTCGCCAAGATGGAAGAAGGGGTTAATAATGTCACGATTTTCAGAAATGAGTTAATTGGAAAATAACGTCATTGAAGAAGAAAGAAAAGACTTAGTTCAAGAAGTTTTATTTCTATGATGGAGTTTAAAGCGGATTGCATTCATTTAAAAGCATTCAGCGCAGATATTAGGCAGTCGATTAAACAGGTCAAAGAGTTGAAGGCTCAAAAATGTGAATGTGAGTTATATGTGGTGAGCGAAAGTGAAGAAAGAACTCTCATATGCTAATTAGAAATAAGACTACCCCAAGAAACATGCCACCCTTTTTACCGCTATTTCATATATGACACCCAAAATTACTCCCCAAGTGAGCCAAGTAGCCAAATCAAGAGAGGTGGCTAGAGAAACCTTAGAGGAATTCAAAGCGACACCAAAATTGCTGACTTTCCATCAGGATAACATCCCAGCATATTTCTGGTTGTTCTAATATGACAATGTACAGATACGGTGATTGTCAGAAGGCATTGACAGTGTTGAATTGCCTAGATAACAATTGTCAAAGCCAAGTGTTGCCTCATCTAGAGGGGGACAGGTGGTCGTATGCAGATGCCAAAGTGGCTATTATGAAGGAATTTGGAAGCCCAACGTGCATACCAAAGCAAATAAGAGTTTATGGGCATTCAATCTCATAAAGATGAATCCTTAGCAAGCTACACCAATCATTTCTACAAGAAATCACAAATCCTGGTTGGAGCGAAAGTGCTGGATGATTTCAATGCCCAGATTGCACTGCAAGCAGCCCTTAGGCCCTACCACAATTTGCATCAGATGATGTATTCCATGTTTGCAATGGAAATTACCACCTCTCAGATGTTAGAAAATTTGAAAATCTTTTAGAGCTAACTTTGATGCACAAATAGAAGTTTCAAAAAAACCATGTAAGAAATTCAAATCCCACAAAGGGGAACGAGGGTGCTAAGGAGATGAATAACTGAACCATGCTGGGAATAATCCTGAAGACTTTAAACGGATTGATAAGAAGGAGAAATTCTGTTACCAGTGCGGAGGAAAGGGACATTTCGCCGTACACTGCAAGAAACCCAAAGATCAAATCAACGTGGTCCAAGTGAAAGATTCTTCAACCGCAAAGAAGTTGGGGAAAGGCCCACGGCCTAGATGGGAAACAGGTTAGATCTGTGGAGAAGCCTGTTCCTCCTGATATCATGCACAATAAAATTGACATCTGTGATCTGTTCATAATTGAAGATGTACAGGATCAACTGTATCAAGTAGTCAATTTGGACGTGAACGTGGTAACAAGATCTGGGGTAAAGGGGATTGACCCTGAGATAATCAAAGAAGTTGCTTGGCCATACGCCTGGCAATTTGCGGTTAAGATTTGAGCTGCAGATTATCTGAAGAATTAACTGAAGTTTGATTAAATGAGGCAATTCTGTCAATTACCCTCAGCGCAATCAAAGAATCATTACCTGATTTATTGGCGCAAATCATTCACAATCTTAATTTGGCTAATAAGGCTATTATAAAACTCCTAAATACTATTTTACAATACTCCAAGTGTAAATATATGGATATACTAGTGAATCGAGTATGGGTGATGGGAATGTTGACAGTGGAGCGCCCATTATTATTGTCTTGACCAAGTTGGTGAAAAGGATGAAGATCTCTCCGGACTTGGAACACAAGAAAGAGTATGGGACAGCTGGGCCAAATACCACAATCTCTTATGGAGTGTATAGCACTCTACCACTTTGATTCAGAATTTTGGTGGTATAAGCGCCAGCAATAGTTTTGGCAAACCAAAACTATGACATTCTGATTGGGTCAAAATTTCTTTGAAAGTACCGAGTTAAATGTAACTTTGAGGATAATACATTGACCATATTGGGTCAGACGTTACCATTGGTCTATCAGAAGGATGGAGAAGCTCCACTGAGTATGAGAAATAACTTCATCAACTTGATTTACAATGACGGCATTGTCCTAATTCAATACCAACTAGTTGGCTGGAAGCGACGATAGACGCTGACAGAGATCCTCAAAAATTGGGGAATTCCACTGGAGGATCAAGAATGCAAAAGACCATACCGCCAGGATCACAGATAATAGTTGACATGGGGTTAACATTATAGACCAAAGCTGCTGTATGTGTAGAGAAGAAGTCCCTGGAAGAAGTCTAAAGTAGAGCCTTGGGTGGCTCCTGGAATAGTAATGCTGAGCCATGGTGAAATTTGCGTTCTCCTGGCAAATTAAGCAAAAACCCAACAAGGATCAAGAAGAAAAGATCATTGTATTTGTTCACCTAATCCTGATGTATGAACTAAGGTAATTCCACAATTTAGGGACCCTTGATGAAATGGGATTACCTTCCAGGGCAACCAAGAGTGCCAATCTATTGGTTGATTAAGAGCAACTTGCTGATCTGATAGAAGGATAGCAGGAAGAGATGCTCAATATTTTAAAAAAATATTTGGAAGTAGTTGCCCAGGAAGACCACAATTTGGGATGCGAGAGAGATGTGATCCACAAGATCAATACTGGAGAAATTTACTAATCAGAATGAGACCAATTCGATGGGCAAAATTGGCCAAAGTGTAGTGGAGGAAAAATTCAGAAAACTAGTGAAGCATGGGCTTCTAGTCTGTCATCAAGTCCCTGGACAAGCCAGATTATTGTGAAGAAGAAGGATGTCTCTACTATGATGGTGATCAATTATCAGAAGCTTGACAAGATTACAAAGAAGGGTTCATATCCACTGCCAAGAATTAATGATGCACTAGATTGATTGGGAGAAGAGAAATATTTCTCCACAATGGATCTAATATTGGTATATTGGCAAATTGATTTTCCAAGAGAAGACTAAGAAAAATGCATGATTATCACCGCGCAGGGGCTATATTAACTGACAAGGATGCCCCAGGGTCTGTGTAATGAACCTGTGACGTTTCAGGGGGCCATGGACGCTATATTAAATGACTTGAAGTTGTCATGCGTCCTGGTGTACTTGGACGATACAAATGTGTTCAGTAGGACGTTTAATGACCTTTCACACCACTTGGAGGAAGTGGTCAAGAGATTATCCGAGGCCAACCTGAAGATTAAGCTGAGGAAGTGTCAATTCTTCAAGAAAGAGTTGGAATACCTGGGATATGTTATCAATTCTAGTGGACTGCAGCTGCAAGCCCAGAAGATCAAAGCAATAGAGTGAATGGCTGTGCCAAAGAGTGTCTTAGATATCCAAGTGTTCCTTGGAATGGTCAGATACTATAGAAGATTTATAAAAGTTTTTGCCAGAGTCTCTGAGCCCTTATTCCATCTGTTGAAGGATCCAAAAAAAGGATTCGTTTGAAATGAAGAAGCACTGAAATCCTTTGATAAGTTATTTAAGTACTTGATAGATTCTCCAATTTTTAAATATCATTATTTGATAAAGAATTTATATACATACTGATGCTTCATTGATGGCGATTGGCTCCATATTATGCCAAGTAGATGAACTTGGAGACAAACATCCAGTGGCGTATAAGAGCCAGAAACTCTCAGCCGCTAAGAGGAACTACACTATAACTGAGTGCGAATGCCTTGTGGTCATTTACGCCTGTAAACAGTTTTTGGTGTAAATCCATGGAACTCACTTCAAATTAGTGAAAGACTACGCCTCGTTGCATCAGCTTCACAATTTATGAGAACCAGGACAACTAGCACAATTTGCACTGAAGTTACAAGCTTACAATTATGAGAATGTCCATCAAGAAGGGGCTTCTTGTCAGAATGCAGATGGCTTATCGTGGTTACCAATGGTCCAGATGGTATACAAGTAGGAGGATGAGCTATTCAGAGAATGGTCAATGGAGAAATCAGGAATAAGCCTTAAGAAATCCAAGGTGCACTTTAAAAAGTGATAGAAAACATTATGACCATGGATGGACAAGTTTATAATATGATCAATGGGAAGCAATTACTATTCTCAAAGCTTTCAGAAAGAGAAGCTATCATTCTAGCCGCTTATAGAGATGTCAGGCTTGGAGGACTGAGAAAAATGACCGACCACATTTGCAGTACAACTGAGAGTCATTCATATATGATGTTGCGGACTATCTATCTTGATGTGTGGAGTGTTAGTTGCACAAAACACATAAGAATATGACTGTATACTGACTGTTCCACCTGGATTTGCTTTGAATAAAGTGTCCATTAATGTGATGGGACTGTTGATGATGAGCACAGGGGGAGTCAAGTACATATTAGCTGAAATCAATCATCTGATGAGATGGGTCAAGCTGAAGGCCCTGGTGAAAGTAGATGCTACCAGCACTGCGAATTTCATCCTAGATCAAGTAATATACTGACATGGATACCTGCAGGTCCTGCTGAGAGACAATGGGACAAATTTCATGTCTCATGTAGCTTGCAATTAAATAAAATAATGGGAATTTGAGGATTCATGTCTGTACCCTACCTGCCAGAGATGATTAGACTGCTAGAACAAGTCAATGGGATGCTGGTTATGATACTGAGGAAGCTGGTCACAGGAAAAACATCTGCATTAGGAATGTAACTGAGTTCAGTGACGTTCACCTACAATTTTAGTCATCATACAGTGACTGGAAAAACGGCATTTGAGTTGCTATATGGAGGAAGGCCGCATTGCCACTAATTTTATATTTGGTGGTGGAACCAACTTTGGGATTAGTGCTAAGCAGTACCAGAATGATTGACAAGTATCCTAATTGAAATGAAATTGCAAACATTTGATATAACTTTGAAGAAAAGAATATGGGCAAAAACAACGGATGATAAGAATTGACCAGCCTTATCAAAAAACTGAATAGGTGAAAGAGTTGCCTATTGTGATATGCATTGTTTCAGGAGGAAACAAATTGGATGCATTGTGATCAGGTACATCTGAGATTATCTCTAAGACGGCGATGGATTCCTATTCTACCAAGAACCTCTTGGATGGAAGGATACTAAATTGAGTCCATGCTAAGTATTTAAAACAATGGATTGATGAAAAATAATAAAAAAGAGTTCCCAAAGGCTACTGAACCATCAAGTTGGTTATGTCCTAATGAATTGGTTAAGTCCAAAAAAAAGGACTGCTGAACTAAGATAGATGGTTAAGTCTTAAAAAAGTAAGACCTTTGAACCATAGAAAACTGGTAGGTCTAAGTATACCTAGGATCCGTTTTGGGGGATTAAAATAAAAAGATGGACCACTGAACTGAAAAAAGGTCAATTCTATGGAAAAAGAAGGAAAGAAATAAATTTAAATTTATTGTGGGGAAGGCCGACCATGGGACAGACACTTCCGAATATGACTCAGGAAAGACAAACTTAGTACCAGGGGAGGCACCCCAGAGAAGCGATGCTATCTCTTGTTGCCAGCGGGAACGCCACTTATGGGGAGGGGGAGGGGACGTGTGAAGGGGCCGTAGCCACTATTGAGCACGTGTGGAGGAAGGTGTCTGATTTGATGAACCAGACTGGGAACCAGGAGGAGACCAGCTGTTGCCGACGCGGTGGGAGGTATCCAAACATCCATGCCTGGAAGTGATCCACCGAATGAGACCGGAATCTGTGGACAGTTTCTGGGAGGGTGGGGGTGGAGCCTGCGATGGCATCTAAGACGATCGTGTGGATGATCCACATGGCGATTGCAACCACCAGAGCACAGAGGGAGGGTGGAAGGGAGGAGGCCATTGATAGAGCAAACATATCTCTTGACAGACTGAAGGGATGCGTTTGATCCTGGCCCAGCAGACGTTGAACTTCGCGCCATATCACTTTAGAGGTGGGGCACTTCTCCAGGCGGTGGACAGCGTTCCATACTGGCCACACACGACACAGGATGAGTGTAAAGCGTTGGAGAGCTCAGCCATATGATACACCCGCCTCAGGCAGCGCCACACATGGGAGTGGACTTGAGGCTGCAACAGAGGATGGTGTGCGTATTTCCAGATAGTTTTTTGGGTCTCAGTGGAATAAGGGATGTCCATCATGTCCAGGTAGTCCACCCTGGATAGGACATGGGGCCGAATGGGGATCACGCCATCATGGATGGGTAGCCCCTGTACCTCTTGTGTGAACTGAGGAGAGGGGCGGCCTCTTCAGGTTGTATGTCCGCTAATATGAATTCTCCACTCTGCGCTTTGCATTGAGAGTAGGATTCGTTTGTAGTGGGTTTTAGTCCCGTGAGGACCTGTGGCCGATGTGTGTGATGCGAGGTATTTCATCAGGGAGTGGGGGTTTGATGGATTGTTGAGGCCCAAGGCTTGGGAGAAGTTGGAGCGGGCCGCGCGGGACCAGTGTTGGGATGGGAGTGTAGGAGCAGTGATGGCCGCGATCCAGGTGCCCAGGATCTTGGCAGCATGGGCTCTGAAGTCGAGCAGACCCATGTCACCTTGATGGTGAGGGCCAAACATGACTTCTAACTGTACTGGTGGAGGGCGGCCTGACCATAGCCATCCTTGTAGTAAGGCATACAGGGATTTGAAGAAGCTTGGGGAGAAGGGGATGGAGTGGGCTCCGAACCAGACTTTGGATAGGAGCATAGAGTTGGCTAGAACAACCCTGCCAGTGAGAGTAGTAGGGTGGGCTCTGAGAGAGGCGATTCGCTTCGTCATATAGTCCAGTATTCGGCCCTCCATTACTGCTGACGCGTATCCGCCTGCCTCCATCCACATGCCCAGATGGCGCATCAGTCCTATGGTAGGACGTGGCATGAAGGGGAGCACCAGTGGGGTGGTGTGTGTTGAGTTAGTAAGGCGTGGGTGTGTGCGAGCAATGGGCCAGGTTGGGAACTAATTGCTGGGGCCCAGCAGTTCTGAAACTGACCAAGGAGGATGATTTCGGTTTTAAAAGCGTTCAGTGTCACGTTGCTTACCCGGGAATATTCCTGGATGAGGGCTTCAAGCGCACGTGCATCTTTATTATTAGACACCCCCACCACGCAGTCATCTGCAAATGCCATCATCTTGACTGGGGTTTAGCCTGGCACATGGACCCCAGTGAGTTGGGCATTCACATTTCGCAGTAGTGGGTCAAGGCTGAAGTTGTATAAGAGTGGGCTGAGGGGGTCCCCTTGTCACAGGCCCCTTTGAGGGCGACCTACTTCCGTTAGGAAGCCTGGGCCACGCACTGCCATTGTTGCAGATTCCGTGAGCAGCATCACCCAGTTGATGAAACGGGGGGTAGGCGGAATTGATGGAGGCAGGCCCTTAGGTATTCCCAGTTTACTCTATCATAGGCCTTTTGTTGGTCCAAGAATACCAGTGCTCCTGAGGCTGTGGACTGACATGCATTAGCCACAAAGTGCACGTTATCCCAAATCGACCTTCTGGGGATGAAACTGAATTGTTCTGGGGAGATGGTGGCAGATGCTACAGTCCCTAAACAGTTAGCCATGATTTTTGTAAAATTTTGGTGTCTGTGTTTATTAGAGAAATGGGGCGCCAGTTGGCTAAGTTAAGCTTATCCCCTTTCTTGTAGAGTGTGACATTAAAGGCCTCATGTCCTCCTGGTAGGAGGCGCGTTTCCAACAGGCTTTGTTTTTGTGAGGCAAGCAGAAGTGGGGATATATATTTGAGATATTTTTTGTAGAACTCATATGGAATGCCATCTGGGCCTGGGCATTTTTGGTTTGGCGCACCGCGAATGGCTGTCCATAATTCGTTTGGAGTAATTAAATTCATTATTTATGGGTATCAGAAAATGGTGCAGATATGAGCTCAGTCAAGAAATTCTGCCACTTCAGCTGGCTGGATTGGTTTGGCTTGGTATAACTCAGAGTAATATTTTTGCATATCATTTGCCACTTCGGCTGGTGTGTCTGCAATGGAATTATCCAATCTTCACACCTGTGTGCAGGCCACGCTCTGACATGGTGCGAAATTTTTTTTCAGAAATATGCGGTGCACTTGTCACCTTTAGTGATGCGTGTAGCCCTGTATTGGACACAAACCCAATGTTTGTGTTGCCTTTCAAGTGCATTGAGGTGGGCGGCTGCCTCCGCCCACTTCTGGCCCCATGCAGGGCTGTATCCTGTAGCTGGAATGTTGGACTCCAAGTGGGCCAATTCCACCAGAGCTCGTGAGATAACCGCCGATGTGGCTCATGAGCATCTGGAGGAGAGATGGCAATAGTGACAGATGGTATCCTCTTTGTTAGTTGCCCATGTGGAAATGGGGTCCGCACAAAATGGTGCAACAAACAATTTTGCCAAAGTTGCCTCTTCCACCCACGTGGAAAATCCTGGTGACATGAGCTCAGGGGGCATATTTTACACCAATGTGGGGCCTTAGCAACTGTGACCAGTAGGCGGTAGGTTTATCAAGACCAGTCGGTGGTCAGAGAATTCCATTTTCGTTGTTTTGAAGTGGGAGATGTGGGGTTGGAATTTCGCCGGTGTTAGAATAAGGTCAATGCGGGTCATAGACCTTAATTGGCCGTTGTGGATGTGGGGATGCGTCATGTTTTTGAGCAGCGGGGCATGTTGCAGCAGCGCATCCATTAACCCAAGGGTGGCCTTTAGAACGCATAGTTCTATGTGACCCTGTGGGGCGTGGGGTGAGGGAGGCCACCAGTCTGTTGGTGAGGTTAGCCAACATTTCATTTCACTGACTAGGAAAGAATCAGGGGGTAGCGGGAGGGATTTGACCAATGAGAAAAATTCCTGACGCTCATGTGCACCGTTTGGGGCATAGATGTTGATGATTGCATGTGCTACATCAGCCCACGAGAAGGTGATGATGAGCACTCGGCCATTTAGGAATGTTTCTGAGGATGTGAATTTGAAAGAATTATTTTTCTGAATTAGCACCCCACAGTGCTTCAACAAAAAGGATAGGGATGGGAGGAGCATTGTTTTCATAGCTTCCTCAGAACCTCGTGGATAGTGGGACTCCTGGATGGCCAGGATATCCACAGGTAAATTGTGTTATAAAAAACTCAGTTTCCTAGCCCGGGATGGGGAGGCCTTGAGTCCAGCGATATTCAACGTCCCTAGAGTGAAGGTTTCCCCATCGCACCTTAGGTGCAAGGGGGTGGGCCCCCAGGCCCACCAGCCTCTTCTAGGTCCCCATGGGCTTTCACAGCAGCGCGGGTGTTAGCAGCAACACTATTGGAGTTTTTGTTGATTTTTGCGGAAAGAGTCATATTGGCTTTGGCCTTTGCTTTTTGTTTTCCTGACGTTGGACATATTTTTTGCGGTGCGGATGAGTTTGGTGCACCATCGAGAGGTTTAAAAATTTTTTTCAGTTGGGATAGTTCCCAAGTCAGTTTCGACCAGAGCTTGGGTGCAATGATTGGGTGAGATTGAATCTCCCATCAGATCCTCAGATTGAGTGGCCCACTCAGCATGGGCTTCCCAATCTAATTGGATGATGAATTCCTGAGTTGCTTCCACCGCGAAGGTCTCCATGTCCTCCTGGCGTTGTGAGTGTGGGATAGCAGTGGTGGCCTTAGCCGCTTCCTTGGCCGCGGCCTTATGGGCCTGCTTGGCCTTCTTCCACTCCTGTGGGGAGATAGGCTTTACCAATAGGTAGCAGCCTTGTGCTCCCCACAGGAAAGCCTCCTTGGTGCTTGCAGTTGGTTTGTAGTGCACCTCTCCACTGGCCATGGCCGCCGAGGGGTGCTCTTGGAATGTGACACCCTCCTTGATGGGGCATGCGTGCACCTTATGGCCGAACGCATCACAGTGGGTGCAGATGGGGGGCGCACTGTCCACGGTCACCTGGAACGGGTGGGTGGTATGCCCTGTGATATCAATAAAAGTGGAGTGCGGGATCTGGGTTAGGTCTTTCGTGATCTCCTCAGTTGGGGTCAGAACTGCGATGGCTTTGCCAGTGCACAGGTGTTGCATCAGCATGAAGCGTTGCATTATAAAAGATTGTATTTTGCCATATATGGCGAGACCATCTTTCAGGTGTTGTTCCAAAATGTCACGTTTTACCGTAGTAGGCAAAAAGTCAAATGTGAGGAAAATTTGGTTTGATTTTATCCATCTGGTGCATTTGGTTTTGATGACCCATTGCCCTTCAGGGAGGTCGACCACTATGCACACCGCTGCAGCCTTGTCTGCTGCTTTTTTGCTTTTGAAACCTAGGTCCAGCCAACTGTGTGACATGGAGTGAGGTGCAATGTACACCACGGTCGGGAAAACTTTGTGTACATCTTCACAAAATTTTTCCCATAAGGCCGTTTTTTGGATGTCCAGATACACACGGACTCTGAATTCCACTGATGAAAGTGGCTGGGAGTGTGGCGTGTTGATGTACTGGTTGCATCGTGCTTGCCACACAAGTATCTCCGGGGAAATTGTGACTGCCAGTTTTTTAAGATTTTTGCCTATTCTGCTGGATTCTCTGGGGCGTTTTCAAACGTTGGAGGCCGCGGGCCTTCCACCTGCTCCTCTTACCTTGCTTACCCAACTGCTCCCTGACATGGGCGCAGACTAATCTCCTCTGTGAGATTATCAAACTTGATTCAGTCTTGAATTGAATAGGTTGTAATAGTGATTGCAACGAGAAAGAAAAGTTTTTTAAGAAGGAAAGAAATAAAAGATTGATAAAAATATTGGAAAAAAGATTATTAAAGATTGCATAGAAAAACTGATATATTTTTATTTTTATTTTTTATTGGTGTAAAATTGAACTCTTAGGAGTTGTTTTATTGGAGGTCAACCTTAGTAATCTTTCATTTGCACAGGTTTGGTTTCCTCATGCACCTCGCATTGTAAGAATATATATAACCTGATAATAATCTGATGACTAATATCTGTAGTTGAGTTAGAATTATCTTCAGGCCCAACGCTTCGGCTTGTATTTCCAATAATACTGAATATTGAACTCTTAGGGATTTGTTTCCTAAATCCTGTCCACTCAATCTTCGTTAAGATCCTCTGATGACAGTCCCTTTGGACCAACACACAGTTGGCAGCAATCCCTTAGCCGTGGTTCCCTTTGTCTCTAGATCCCCACTTGGGTCTCTACTCTTCTCTGAGAGTCTACCAATTATTGCCTTCTGCAATAATATTCTTAAGATGGGATCTTCATGCTAGATGCTGATAGTCTAACTATTGCTGAATCTACAGTCAAACTAATAAGGTTCTTTATTAGTTCTTTCCCAACCATAAACTTGTGTCAATCAGTGAGTATTTTCCAGTGTATTACTGTTTTCTACTTGAGTGTGTGAGTGTTTTACTTCTTGAGTGTTTTACTTTTTGAGTGTTTTACTACTTTTTATTATAGTGAATGCTAGGGAATTTATAGGGGATTTGGCTGTCTAACCCTTGTTGACACATCTTCGATGAAATAGCAGCTGTTGCCATTGAATCACCCTTCCTTGTCTTGGCAGCGATGGTCTTCCCCATCCTGACTAGGATTCCAATGTTAGATATTCTTGAGACCTCAAGCAAAAGAGTCAGAAACGTATCCTTACCGTTTTCCTCTCAATCCAAGTGAATCATCCATAATTAGCTAGCAACCAATTGATTCGCTAGTTGCAGGTGGCATCACTCACCTCACAACTCATTAAACATTCCCAATCAGTCAATTATGAAACCCAACCAATCCCAATTGGTACACCTGATAGTTAATTACTATCAGATGCCCTTATTTTATTGGCCACTCCACCCGATTAGATATTAGGTATTCATCCAGATTAATCCCTGACAGATATGACTAGATAAATATCCTAAAATCCCCCAAACATAGTTCCTCCAAAATTTGGGTCAACCAATTTCCAATTCACTTCTCCTTAGGGAATTTTTCCCCTAGCGATACCAGGTAATCTAGCAGGCTGGGAATATGGGCAAAAATCCCAACTCATCCCCCCTCTTGCCTAGATTTCCAGCAAGAAAAGGACTGGGCATGGAAACACCGCTTTGGACACCTGGTCAAATACTTCATTGGTTCAAGAAGAGTAATTCATCAATACTCAATGCTGCTCAGGATGACCTTTGGCATATGGCATTCCTCCTCTTCCTCCTCACTACTGCCTACTCAGAGTGCGGTCCCCATGACCTCTTGTTGTTCCAGGCTGATTGATTTACTCATGACAATCTTTTCCCAGGATCTGGTTTTCCCCCATCAGGGTATATGACCCTCTGTCAAATTCAGGTTTCTTGGTCCGGCGTCTCAGAATTCCTGTTTTTCTCCTCATCCTAGACAGGAGACTCTTGCTGTCAATATTTGTCTCGTGGCTTAATTAAGAATACTTATTTATATTTGCCTTCATTATTTCATTTATAACCTCTTGGCCGTAAGTCATTCTTCCCTTGGAAAGCTTATTTCATTAATTTTATGAAATTAATTTCTTAAAATTGAAGCCTAATGGAGTGTAGGGTGCATAATGTCAGCTTCTATATCAGTCCAACATCCCCCCTCTAGTCCTGCTCATATGTCAAACTCAGAGTCTCGCTACCAACAGCTTCTTAAAAGTCCGTCCAATTTGGACCTCCACCTTTTCCAGCGAATGAGTTGGGATGCTCAGCGGACCCTCTTCTATGGTCCTTCCAGGACTCATACGCCTATCCTGGTGCAAGCAGCTAGTCCTTCCATCAAGTTACCAGAAATGGTATCTAATCCCATTGAAACCAGGTATGCCATCATTTCAAATAACTCTCAGCTGACTCTTCCAATGCAGTTGATCCCTGAGTTGACTTTGAAACCCTTCTGGATTCAGCTCCTTTCAGTGAGGCTCCAAAAATCATTATTGATGCTCCAGAGGTTATGCTGACTACTCTAGATCGTTTTTTCCTGGCTGGGTCAGATTTGCTCCCTGAGTTTCTCTTCTGACTTGGTCAATTCTACAAACCCGCTGTACTGGTTTCTGAGCTTACAATTGGGAACAGCATTCATACTGAGCTCCCCTATGCTGAACTTTGAGTGAAAGTCACTGAGGCATTGTCATTAGTGCTGAATCCCTCAGATCTGGACAACCTTCTGGATTGGGATAAAGCCACTTATGCTCTCCGCTTTGTCAGCCAAGTTCTTTGAAGTTGGTCGACGAAGCTTCCAGCATCGCCTGACTTTCATCAGTTGTTCAGCTTCAGCTTCTGCGAAGCCCGTAGTCATCATTTATAAGATGCAATCTGTTTGTTACACAACTACCTCTTCTCTGGAGCTTCCCATCGCCATCTTCCATTGATAACGCTAATTGGGGATATGATTTGACAACCTCCCTCAAGTATTCCTTCTTCGCTGCTGGCTCACATGTCCGGTGCTCTTGATGAGGCCCATCAGCAGGCACTCAAAATAAATCTTCTGGCGCCGGTGCCTCATCAGGATTACTCAGGGTTATTTGCCAATTGTCTCTTCCTTTATTTCTGTTTTCCACCCTGCTCCAGGGTTTCACGATTGGCATCCTCTGACATATCTATTTCTCTTCCCCTAGTCACGTTCTCTCAGGGCTCAGCATCAGCTCAATGAATGTGGTTTTGAGTAGGACTTGCCCTTGCAAGTGTCTGATCGCATATCAATTTTGACAGACTATTCCTCCCTACTGCGATCCATCCTCCCTCCCCCAAGAGGCAACATAGGCGGAATCATCCCCACACTGAGGACAACCAATAAAAATAAAAATTTCTATAAAATATATCAGCTTTTTTATCTACGCTTTATATATATATATATATATTTATTTTTTTCCAATATCTTTTATCAAAAAAATTTTCTTTATTTATGGCATTTGACCTTGTTTCAGTTCAGAGGTCCATCTTTTCCCCCAAACTGGATCCTGGGCATTTAACCTACCAGTTTTCTATGGTTCAGAGGTCCTTTTTCAGACTTAACCATCTAGATTGATTCAGAGGTCCTTTTTTCAGACTTGACATAATCATTAGGACATGAACAACTTAATGGTTCATCAGTCCTTTGGGAACTCTTTCTTTATTTTTTTTCAATCCATCGCTTTAAATATTTAGTGTGGACTCGATTTACTACTCTTCCATCCAAGAGATTCTTGATGGAATAAGCATCAGTCGCATCTTGACAATTACTTCAAATGGACCTGACCATAATGCATCCAACTTGATTCTTTGTCTGAAACCATGCATATCGCAATAAGCTCTTTCTCCTATTTGATATTCTTCCAATGGCGGTCAGTTTTTATCATCTGTCAATTTTGCTTGTATCCTTTTCTTTAAGGTAGTATCAAATGCTTGTGATTGCATAAGGATCAGGATACTAATCAGTCGGTTCAGGTATTGTTCAGTACTCATCCCCAACATAGGTTATACTACCAAATATAATATTGTTGGTAATGCGGCCTTCCTCCCATAAAGTAATTCAAATGACATCTTTCCTGTCGCTGTATGATAACTGATGTTGCAGGTGAACATCACCAAACTCAGGTACATTCCCCACATGGAAGTTCTCCCTGTGACTAGCTTCCTCAGCGTCGCAGCCAGCGTCCCATTGACCCATTCTACCAGTCTGTTTGTCTCTGGCTGATATGGTACTGACACAACTCCCCAGCTCCCCAATATTTCATTTAGCCTTGGGATCACATGGGACATGAAGTTGGTCCCATTATTGCTCAGTATAACTTGTGGACACCCATGCCAATATACCATTTGATCCAGGATGAATCTCGCAGTACTGGTTGCGTCTACTCTGGTTAGGGCCTTTGTTTCGACCCATCTTGTCAGATGGTCAATGGCTACTATGATGTACTTGACTCCTCCTGTGCTCATTGCCAACGGTCCCATCACATCAATAGACACCGTGTGCCATGCAAAACCAGGTCAGACTAGTTGGTATCCAGTTGTATTCTTGTGTGGTTTATGCAGTTGGCATTCCACACAACAAGCCAGATGGTCCACGACATCATAATTAATTAATTCCCAGTAATAATACTGGTAAATATGGTCAGTTGTTTTCCTCAGGCCTCTGTGCCTGACAACCTTATGAGCGGCTAGAACAATTGCTGCTCTCTCTAATGGTTTTAGGAATAATAACCATTTCTCATTTATCATCTTAAATACTTGTCCATCCATGGTCTCGGTATTTTCCATCACTTTTTGAAGCGCACCTTGGATTTCTCGAGGCTTGTCCTCAATTCTTCCTTCAACCATTCTCTGGAATAGCTCATCCGCTTGCATATATACCAACTGGACCATTGGTAACTGCGATAAGCTATCCGCGTTCTGATGAGAAGCCCCCGCTTGGTGGACTATCTCATAATCATAAGCCTGAAGTTTGAGTGCCCATCAAGCCATTCGTCCTTCAGGTTCCCTCAGTTCGTGCAGCCAATGCAACAAATAGTGGTCCGTCACCACCTTAAAGTGCATTCCATGGACATACACCCAAAACTGTTTACAGGCATAAATGACTGCAAGGCATTCACGCTCAGTTACGTTGTAATTCCTCTCTGTGGCAGAGAGTGTCCAGCTCACATATGCCACTGGATGTCCATCCTCAAGTTCATCTACTTGGCTCAGTATGGCGCCAATTGCCATCAATGAAGCATCAGCTTGAATGATAAACTCCAGATCGAAATTTGGATATTTAAGAACTGGCGCATTTATCAGATACCAGCGTAACTCATCAAAGGAGTCCTGAGCCTCTTCATTCCATACAAATCCTTTTTTCAGATCCCTTAATAAATGAAATAAGGGCTCAGCTATTCGGGTGAAGTCCCAAATAAATCTTCTATAGTATCTGACCATCCCAAGGAATACTTGGATGTCTTGGACACTCTTCAGCACAGCCATCTTTTCAATAGCTGCTATCTTCTGGGGTCCCGGCTGTAATCCATTTGCATTGATCACAAATCCTAGGTATTCAAGCTCCTTCTTGAAGAAGTGACACTTCCGTGGCTTAATCTTCAGGTTAGCCATGGACAGTCTCTTAAACATTTCCTCCAAGTGCTGAAGGTGATCAGTAAACGTCCCACTGAACATGTTTATATCATTCAGATATACCAAGATGCACAACAACTTCAGGTCACTTAATACTGTGTTCATGGCCCGCTGGAACATTGCGGGCGCATTACAGAGACCCTGGGGCATCTTAGTCAGCTGATATAACCCCTGCGTGGTGATAATCGCACATTTTTCCTAGTCTTCTGCTGGCAAGTCAATCTGCCAGTATCCTGAGATTAGGTCCATCGCGGAGAAATACTTTGCTTCTCCTAATAAGTCTAGCGCATTGTTGATCCTCAGTAGGGGATAAAATCCTTCTTCATAGATTTTTATTCAGCCTCCAATAGTCAATCACTACCCGATTTGATCCATCTTTTTTCTTTAAAATCAAAATTGGGCTTGCCCAGGGACTTGATGACGGAACTAGAAGCCCATGCTTTACTAGTTTGCTGATCTCATCTTTTACTACCACTTTGGCAGCTTTCAATCTTTGGATCAGTCTCATTCTTATCAGTAAATTTTCTCTGGTGTTGACTTTGTGAATTACGCCTTGCGCACATCCCAAGTCATGATCATCCTGTGCAAATATTTCCCAATATCTCTCAAATAATTTGAGCACCTCCTCCTTCTGCACTTCCAGCAGATCTGTGAGCTGCTCTCAATCAACTAATAAGCTGATGCTTTTGGCCACTCCAGCCAGTAATCCCATTTCCTCAAGAGATCCAAAATCATGGAATCGTCTCAATTCTGCCATTAGGATTGAATGAATAAACGCAATGATTTGATTTTTCTAAATCTTCATTAGTTTTTCACTTAAATTCGCCAAGAGAACTCGTATTTCTCCATGGGCTGGCATAATTATCCCAAGAGCCACCCAAGGCTCCACTCTGGACTTCTTCCAGGGGCTTCCAACTTCTCCATACAACAACTCTGGAATTTTATAGAGTCAACCCTGTGTCAACTATCTTCTGCGATCTGGCCAGTATGGTTTATTCTTTCTTGATCCACGAAGGAATTCCCCAGTTCTCTAGGATCTCAGCCCGCATCTCCCGTCGCTTCCTACCAACTAATTGGTACTGAATTGGTACAATGCCGTCATTGTATATCAAGTTGATGAAACTATTTCTCCAGTTCAATGGAACTTCACTATTTTTTGATATACCAATGGTAACGTCTGACCCAGAATGGTCAACATATTATCCTCAAAGTTACATTTAACTCCAAATTTCTGCAGAAACTCTGATCTGGTCAGAATATCATAGCTTTAATTCACCAAAACTATTGCTGGCGCGGATATCACCAACAACCCAAATCATAGTGGCAGCGCACTATACGCTCCACAGGAAACGGTGGTGTTCAGCCCAGCTGTTCCATATTTCTTCTTGTGTTCCAAGTCCAGAGAGATCTTCATCTTCTTCACCAGCTTGGTCAACACAATGTCGATGGGCGCTCCACTGCCAACTATCGCCCATACCCTCACTCAATTCACTTGAATATCTATATATGTACACTCAGAGTATTGTAATAGGGTATTTACTGAGTGAATTGCGGCATATGAGCCAAATCTAGGGTATTAATTATCTGCGCTGATAATTTAGGAAACAATTCCTTAATCATGCCAAGGGGAATTGACAGGTTGGCCTCATCTAACCAAATATCAGTTAACTCATCAGGATTTTTGGCAGTCCAAATCTTCTCCACCAGTTGTCAGGTGTATGTCCAGGCAACCTCCTGAACTATCTCAGGGTCGATCTTCTTTTCCCCCAGCTCTGGTCACAGCGTTTATGTCCATACTGACCACTTGATAAATTAGATCCTGCTCATCGTCCACAAAAAATCACTAATAACTATTTCTTCATTCATAACATCAGGAGGAACAGGTTTCTCCGCCGTCCTAGACTGTTCCTTATCTAGACATTGGGACCCTTTCCCAAATCCTTGGTGGCTGCTATCTCCTTAGCCTGAACCATATGAACTTGATCCTTCATCTTTTAGCAGTGTGCAGCGAAATGCCCTTTCCCACCACACTGAAAGCAGACCTTTTCCTTCTTGTTTAACCGATTGTAATCCTCAGGCTTATTCCCCAGCACAGTTTGGTTAAAAGTCTCTTTTGCTCCTTCGCCTCCCTTCATGTGATCTGAACTTTGGACCAGATTTGACTTGAAGCTTCTATTAGGAGCATTGAACGTTGCTCCCAACATCTTCAAATTGTCTACCATTTGCGAGGTAGTTATCTCAGTTGCAAATACAGTATACATCTTTTGATGCAGATTGCGATAGGGCCAAAGGGCCGCTTGCAAGGCGATTCTTGCATTGAAGTCATCTAACACCTTCGCTTCAGCCAGGATCCGTGATACCTGGTAGAATCAATCTGCAAAGCTTGCCAGAGACTCGTCTTTATGGAATTGAATTCCCATAAAGTCTTGCTTGCATTTTGACATGCAGGTTGGACTGCCAAATTCCTTCATTATTGCTGCCTTAGCCTCAGCATAAGACCAGCTGTCCCCCTCCAGGTGGGGTAACACCAGATTCTAACAATCTGTGTTTAAGCAGTTCATGACCATCAACGCCTTCTGAAAATCCCCATATCCATTCATGGTCATGTCAAATAGTCGGAAAAATGCTGGGGCGTTATCCTGATGAAATGTAGGCAATTTAGGGGTTGCCCTAAATTCCTCCAAGTCAGTTTGGGCTAACTCCCTTGGTTTGGCTATTCAGTTTACTTGCAGAGTGTCATTGGGCGTCATCTCCAAAATAGCATTGAATGCAGGTGGCATATTTCTTGGGGTATTCGTTTTCCCAAGTATTGTTTGAAGACTTCCTTCTTTGACATCATTGGCCACATCAGACTTGCTTGCACTTCTGTATGCTTTCAATTTCTCTACTTCTTTTAATAACTTCTCAATGTCTGCACCAAATTTTCACAAATTGAACGCAATCTGCTTCAAGTTCCATTTTCAGAAATAGAACCTCTCAGATGAGATCTCCTTATTTCTTCTTTAACAAGTTTACTTTGCCAAGTAATTCGTTCCCAAAGATGGCTACGTTGTCAATTCCTTCCTCCAACTTGTTTTAATCATTCCTCCAAGGCCGCAAACTCCCAGTGGTCCGCAGAGTTTAAAGCGTTCTGGTTCACTGTGGCCAATCTCAGTCCACAACCTATGCATCTCTTCTTTGTACAACATTCTGGATTAATTCTTCTACTCAACTACCCCCTGTAGTGAGTATCAACATGTAAAAATTTTACTCTTAGGAGTTGATTTATCGGAGGTCAACCCTAGTAATCTTTCTACTGCACAGGTTTAATTTCCTTATGTACCTCGCGTGTAAGAATATATATAATCCAATAATAGTATGACAACTATTATTTGTAGTCAAGTTAGAATTATCTTCAGGCCCAACACTTTGGCTGGTATTTCCGATAATACTGAATATTGCACTCTTAGGGATTTGTTCCCTAAATCCTGTCCACTCTATATTTGTTAAGATCCTCTGATGACAGTCCCTTTGGCCCAACACACAGTCAGCAGCAACCCCTTAGCCGTTGTCTCTTTTGTCTCTAGATCCCCGCTTAGATCTCTACTCTTCTCTGAGAGTCTACCAATTATTGCCTTCTGCAATAATATTCTTAAGATGGGATCTTCATGCTAGATGCTGATAGTCTAACTATTGCTGAATCTACAGTCAGACTAATAAGGTTCTTTATTAGTTCTTTCCCAACCATAAACTTGTGTCAATCAGTGAGTATTTTCCAGTGTATTACTGTTTTCTACTTGAGTGTGTGAGTGTTTTACTTCTTGAGTGTTTTACTTTTTGAGTGTTTTACTACTTTTTATTATAGTGAATGCTAGGGAATTTATAGGGGATTTGGCTGTCTAACCTGTTGAC
The DNA here is from genome assembly GCA_022478985.1 of Massospora cicadina. NCBI lineage: Eukaryota > Fungi > Entomophthoromycota > Entomophthoromycetes > Entomophthorales > Entomophthoraceae > Massospora > Massospora cicadina. Next base: position 20,597 of record JAKSZP010017670.1, on the reverse strand, counting down.
ACATCTTCGATGAAATAGCAGCTGTTGCCATTGAATCACCCTTCCTTGTCTTGGCAGCGATGGTCTTCCCCATCCTGACTAGGATTCCAATGTTAGATATTCTTGAGACCTCAAGCAAAAGAGTCAGAAACGTATCCTTACCGTTTTCCTCTCAATCCAAGTGAATCATCCATAATTAGCTAGCAACCAATTGATTCGCTAGTTGCAGGTGGCATCACTCACCTCACAACTCATTAAACATTCCCAATCAGTCAATGATGAAACCCAACCAATCCCAATTGGTACACCTGATAGTTAATTACTATCAGATGCCCTTATTTTATTGGCCACTCCACCCGATTAGATATTAGGTATTCATCCAGATTAATCCCTGACAGATATGACTAGATAAATCTCCTAAAAACCCCCAAACTTAGTTCCTCCAAAATTCAGGTCAACTGATTTCCAATTCACTTCGCCTTAGGGAATTTTCCCCCTAGCGATACCAGGTAATCTAGCAGGCTGTGAATATGGGTAAAAATCCCAACAATTGGTTATCCTCAATTTGGGGATGATTCCACCTAAGCCACCTTTTGGGGAGGAAGGATGGATTGCAGTGGGAGTAAATAACCCATCTAAAGCTATTTGAGACTGGATTCTAGCAACAGCTAGACCTACTTGAAGCCAAGTTTGTTGAGAGGAGGCTGATCCCTGCAAGAAAGTGACCAGGGGAGAGAAACTAAATTGTTGGAAGATGTCAAATGCAATACTCTTGAGTGGGGGAGGGAAGCAATAGTACAAGAAGAGGCAGTCGGTGAATAACCCCAAGTAATCCCAATATGTCACTGGAGCTGGAAGGTTGGTCTTGAGCGCTTTCCAATGGGCTTTGTCAAAAGCAAATGACATATGGGCTGGCAAGGAGCAAGGGGTACTAGGCAGGGGTTGCCAATTCATGTCCCTATAAAAGCCATCAGTGGAAGATACTGATGGGACGCGCCAGAAATAAGATAGTCATGCAAGGAGTGAATGGCATCCTGCAAGTGACGACTACAAGCTTCTCAAAAGCTGAAGCAGAATGAGCGATGGAAGCCAGGAGAGGCTAGAAGCTTCATGGCCCAACTTCGAAGAACTTGGTCAAAAAAGAAAAGATCATAGGCTTTAACATCCCAATATAGGATGTTTTCAAGATCTGAATAATTCAGAGCTATGGACAAAACCTCAGAGACTTGGGCCCTTAATTCTGCATAGGGGACTTTGAAATATACGCTGTTGTTGATGGTTAGTTTGGTGGAAAAGGCAGCTGGCTTGTAATATTGACCAAGTTGGAGAGGAACTTTGGAAGCAAATCTGATCTAGTAAGGAACAAACAATTGGGAGTGAATGGCATTGTCTCAGAAGGTTTGATGATGATAACAGGAGTATCTGCAAAGGTAGCCAAATCCAAAAGTGTTTCAAACTCTAACACAGGAATCAATGACAGAGGAAGGATTGGTCACAAGTTGTTCAATACAATTGCTAACATGGTTTCTTCGGGGTTTCTTTACTGTTTCCAGTAATTTGATGGAAGGACTGGCTACTGGTACTTGACTAGGAGTATGAGTCCTGGATGGACTATAAAAAAGGTTCCGTCATGCAGATTGACTCATCTTCTGGAAGAGCTGAAGGTCTTGATCAGACAAGCTATTGAGCAGCTGTTGGTACCGAGACTTAAAATTCAGCATATGAGCTAGACAAGAGGGTGGATGTCAGAATTATATGATAGTTGACATTATGCACTTTGAAATCAATCAAGCTCTAATTTTGGAGAAATTAATCTCAAAAATTAATGAGATAAGCTCTCCAAAGAAGAATTAAGAATTATATGAGCCAAGAGGTTATTACAAGAAAATAATAAAGAGTAAACATAAATGAGCATTCTTAATTGGGGCATGAGATGATCATTGATGGCAAGAATCTCCTGTTGAGGATGAGGAGAAAATCAGGAAATCAAGGTTGCTGGTCCAAGAATCATGAATATGACAGCAGGTCATATGCCTTGATGGGGGAAAAATAATCATGAGATTAATATTGTAATGAGTAAATCAATCAATCCAGCATGAAGAAGGTCGTGACGACTGTGCTCTGAGTAGGGAGCAGCGAGGAGGAAGAGGAAGAGAGCCACATGCTGAAGGTTGTCCTGAGCAGCGTTGAGTACTGATAATAATACTCCGCTTGAACAAAATGAAGTATTAAACTGAGTGTCCAAAGTGGTGTTCTCATGCACCAATACTTTTATTGCTGGAAATCTAGGCAAGAGAGGGGATGTGTTAGATTTTTGCCCTTATTTCCAGATGACTAGATTACCAGGGTTCTCCAGGAGATAAAACCCTAATGCTAAGTGGATTGGATATCAGTTGACCCTGATTTTAGGCTAATAATGTTTGGGTGATTTTGGGTCATTTGCCTAGATTGGATCTGTCAGGGATCAATCCAGATGAATGCATATGATCTTGTTTGGAAGAGTTGCTAAAGAAATAGGGGCATATAATAGTTGATTAACTATCAGGTGTTTCAATTAAGATCAGTCAGGTTTCATCACTGACTGATTGTTAATATAAGGATCAAGTTGCAAGGCAAGTGATGCCACCTGCAACTAGTGAATTAATCAGTTGGTTTGCAATCTGATTCGATGGGCAAAAAGTCCCATTACCTAAGCAGATCGCTTGCCAAATATGGCTGGTTCGCTGGGATCAAGAGGAAAACGTTAGGAACACGTTTTCTAACTCTTTCTATTTTAGGTCTCAATGATGTCTAACGACAATATCCTAGCCAGGTTGTGGAATACCATTGCTGCTGAGATAAGGATGGGTAATTCAATGGAAAAGGCTGCCATTTCATTGAGGAGTTGCCAACTGAGGGTTGGGTGCCAAATTCCCCACTATAAAGTCCCTAAAAAATTCACTAATAAAAAACAGAAATTACCAGATCAATTACCAGGGTAGTCTCTTAGTATACTTTAACAGAATCCATTCAAGTTCTATTTCTTCTCATGGAAATTATTGCTGTGTGCTCTATTTGGGAGACTAATTAGGATAAAGAGTAAGAATATGAGCGGAGATCCAGAGAAGAAGCTGAATCAAATTGGGGATTGCTGCTGACTGTGTGTCATAAAGAGAAACTGTAATCAGGGATCTGAGTGTGGATCAAGTTAGGTGGTACCAGGGAGCAAATCCCTATTAAGGACATCATAAGTAGTTTTGAGATGAAATACTGGCTGAGCGTTGGACCATTTTCTAGTACTTCAATTCATCTATGGATATTAGTCTCCATACTATCCTCAACAATTATATTTCACTATCAAAACAACGCGGAGAATTGCACAATAACCAAACCTGTGCAGTTAATACATTTATAGGTGTTATTGACTGAGAATAATCAGAAAAACTATAAATTTTAACATCATCTCATCCACTTTATTAAGGCAATGGTTTTGACCCATTTATTTTAGATGGTCTATGGCCACTATGGTATATTTAGCGCCTCTTGTGCTAAAATCAGGTGTCCCATCACATCTTTTGACATAGCGTGCCACACAAAACTAGGGCAAACTAGCATGTATACTGTTACAATCTTATGAGTCTTGTGGAGTTGGCATTCCTCGCAACAGTCCATGTAGTTGGAGACATCATAATTGAGTGTCTCCAGTAGTAATGGCGAATATGAGCCAAGGTCTACCTTAGGGCAATATGGACACTGTCTTTTTTTGCTGCTTGGATTATTACCACATGTGCTGACAGCTTTGTGAATAAAACTTTTTTGTCAATCGTTTGATTAGTTGGTCATTTCTTATCTCAGTGATATTCATCACTTTCTTGAGAAACCTTGAATTCCTAAGGGTTCATATATGACATTACCTTCAATCATATTTTGGAATAATTCGTCCCACTTTATGATAGACAATATGTACTGCAGGCAATCTTGATAGTCCATCAGCGTTTTGATTCACTTATACGGCCCAGTGTAATATCTCAAAATCATAAGCTTGTACTTTAAAACCCATAATGCCAGTCACCCCTCTGGTTCCTAAAGCTATGAGCCAGCTCAATGGCGAGTGTTCCATCACTACTTTGAAGTGCGTTTCATTAATGCACACACAGAATTGCAAGCATGTATATATTACTCAAGAAATTTGTGCTCCATCATGGTATAATTACTCTCTGTTGGCATTAGTGTTTGACTCATATAGGCCACCGATTGTTTGTCCCATATTAATCTATTTGCTCAAAATAGCTCCAATCGCCATCAATGATGGATCAGATTGATGATGAAACCTAAATGAAATTTGGGTACTTAAATACTGGACTGGTCATTAGATAATGTCATAATTAGTTGAAAAACGTTTGGCTTCTTCATTCAACATGAAGAATTTTTAGATCATTTGGTAAATGCAAGAAAGGCTCACCAAATTTTTTGAAATCCTTTATATATTGGTGATAGTAACCAACAATCCCAAGAAATATTGGGATATAACAAACGCTCTTTTGGGAATGACATCATTCAATTCATGTAAATTTCTAGTGCTGGGGTTGCAGCCCTCTGAAGTTGATAACAAACCACAAGTATTCAAGCTCCTTCTTGAAGAAATGGCATTTCTTTGGCTTGATCTTTAAGTTCACCATCGCCAGGCACTTGAACACTTATTCTTGTGCTCCAAATGGTCTGTGAAGGTCCTACTGAATAAGAATATCATATAGATATACTAAGACACAGGTAAATTTCAGATCACTAAGGATAGAGTCCACTGCTCTTTGGAAGGTGGTCGGTGCATTACACAATCCGTGGGTCATTTGGGTAGGCTAATAGTTTCCATGTGTGGTTATGATCACATCTTTTCTTGGCCGCTTTTGGCAAATCGATTTCCAATACCCTGAAATTAAGTCCATCGCCAAAAAGAGTTTGGCAATCCCTAAGCTATCAAGAGCATCATCAATCCTCAGCAGTGGATACAAATCCTTCTTAATGATTTTTTTCAGCTGGTAATAATGATCACCTGATTTGATTCCTCCTTCTTTTTTACTATAAGAATTGGACTCACCCATGAACTTGATGACGAAATGAGGAGCCCATGCTTGACAAGCTTGCTGATTTCTTCGCTGTCCACAGCTTCAGCAGCTTTAGACCTTCAAGCAGGTCTCATCTGTATCACCAAGTATTCCCCTACGTAACCTTGTGGTTCACGATCTTCATGCACCCCAGGTTGTGATCATCATGGAATATTTCAAAGTACTTTTCAAACAGTTGGAGTACTTCTTCTTGCTGCTGTTTATTCAATTCAGACAGCTGCTCTTAATATATTAAAACATTTACACTTTTTGTAGTTAACGCTAGCAATCACATTTCAGTTAGAATTCTGAAATCATAGGATTTGCTGATCACTGCCACCAGAATAAAGTGGAGAAATGTGACGACTTGATTTTTTGTGATCTTCATCTGTTTTGTTAACATGTCAGCCAGTAGAACGTTGTTTTCTCTTTGTCCAGGCATAATTACTTCCTGTGCAACCCATGGTTCAATTCTTGATTTCCTCCTTGGGCCAATAACTTCTCCATATAGATGCTCTGGAATCTCAAGCGTTAACCCATATGTTGCCAATTTATTGTGTCCCAGGCAGTAGAGTTTTCATCGTTTTCATTCTCAAGAAGATCTCATTATATTTCAGGATCTCTTTCAGCATTTATTTCCACTTTTGCTCAACCAACTTATATTTGTTGTAACGATGCGTTATTATAAATCAAATTTACAAATTGTTTTTCTTAGTCTGCGGCAAATCTCTTTCCTGCTGATATACCAAAGGCAGGGTCTGCCATTAATTGGTAAGATCATTCTCCTTAAAATTACATTTTATTCCATATTTACTCAGGAACTCCGTCATGATCAGGATATCATAATTCTGGTTTGCTAACACAATGGTTGGTGCTGATACCACACTATGAACCAAACCAGAGTGGTATCACGCAGTATTCTCCACAGGATATTGTCATCTCTGAAATTTCTCCAAAAGACACAGACATGTTTCTGAATAATTATTCTTCCCAACTGGAGTGTTAGGTATTTCGCTATTGGCTTCTTCTTCCTCCATTTGTGCACAGTCATGTTTATGCTCCTCCAGTTCTTCTACATGCATTAACTGTCGAGCTACTTCTTCAGTAAGTTAGCAGATGCGTTCTTGGTTTGCCCCTCACTTGGTCTTCTGAAACAGCACTTATTTGATCAATTCACTCATCTTGCGCTTCAATAAGTTGACTTTTCTACAGAGGTCGTTATTGATTTTCCCTCTATGTCAACATCTTCCTCATCCTTCATTACCTTTTCTTCCAATGCAGTGATGTCAGCTTGTGATGCTGAGTTTTGTGCATTCTTGTTGAAGGGTTCAAGTCCATCCAGAGCTTGCATGCTTTGTTCTTGTAAGACATATTGATTTGATTTTCTTATTAATTTGGCTGAATGCAACTACCCCCTATAGTGATCACCATTTTTCAAAACTTATGGGAGCTTGACCCTCAAATATGTTCCAAATGATAAATTCAGGCTGCATTCCTTGTTCTAAAAATATTTGCTTCAGCTTATTTTGTTCAACTTGCACAGGTTTCTTGTATGTCCGTTGTCTAATTTGATAATATGATATAATAGGCAATAATAGTATGAATACTGCTATTCTCTTTGATTTAATAGCCAGAATAATGGTCATTTCAAACGCTATTTTGATGCTTGTCCTGATATAGATTTTAACTGAAATGGTAGTTTCAGCCCTATTCCATCTGGTAGAACTTAACCTAAAATAAGGTTAAGAGGTTCTTTCTTCTTGTCACGCAGGATTGCGGAGATAACAATAATTTAGACAAAGATCTTAAGGCTCTTCCTTCTCTAATCATATGAGCAAACACTAAAATTATAGAAGTTTTTTTTTGTAGATATCTTTCTACTTAATTATCTGCTTTATTATAAAAAGTTAAGGAAATATAATAGAGAATATGGTGCACAACTTTTTTGTTGGAACTTTAATTGATAATGGCAGCCGTCACTGCTTAATCTACCCTCCATGGTCATTCAAAACGATGATCTTCCTCATCAAATATACTTGGGTTTTCTTCCCTACTTAACCACGTCCTCTTCTGAGTTGAAACGATCTAATGTCCCAACTTCTTTGTTTAACTCTCATTAAATTACCCTTATCTGATAACAACCTGCTTAGGTAATGGGACTCTTATACATAAATAGCAGATTACATTTCAGTAAAGGTTAACTAGAAAGTCGCTCTATGACAGGCGGCATTACTTGCCAGCAACTCATAAACCCCTTAGTTGATCAGCAACTATACTCAATCGACTCTTACAAGTCAATCAGGTTATTGATAATGAAATTGGCCCCCTAACCACTTGCTTATATTTAGGAATCATCCCTGACAAAACACTAATCAAAAGGCATATTTTGATTTGGCAGATTAATATTTATTCGCTGGAATAAAACTACAAGCAATAGTTATCATATTAGTATCTGATAACTTTATCATCCACTAGTGGGATGGATCCTTATCAAACCACCAGACTTATTGTAATTGATGAAGCTGGGTAATATGGGCAAAAATCCCACCAATCTTAAAAGCATGATGCTACCAACCATATGAGAAAACCTGAAAGTCTTGATATATTAAGTTTTTGGAAACAAAGAATACTATAACTAGTTTATGCAAGGATTTGCACACTTTCTGAGCCCTTGGTAAAATTATATAAAGGCTTCGGAATTTCAAGTAAACAGGTCATAACTACACAAAAATACAAGGTACTAGCTAGGACTGTAACCTTAACAAAAAAATACACTAAAAGCCTCATTATAGAAATAGTATCTTTATTAACAATATAAATGGAGCACACTGTAGTATTGAAAACTTCCAGTGACTCAGGTGCTCACTTAAAAGTTTTTTGGTCATCAGTTCAGGGTAGCTACACTTGGAAAATAATCTCCCTCAAGATAACAATCTTGCCCAGATATGCTCTTCTCAATTCCAGAGTTCTTATTGATGCAATTCTAGGCTACCAAGCAGAATTTAAGAAAAGGAAAATAAGGGAAAATATCAAAAATTTTGATTAAGGAACTAATTGCTTAGATCTTAGGGTATTTCCATAGTAATGGTACCTCTAAACAATCAAGAGCTTTAAATGACCTAGTATTATATATACCCTATAACCGATTATTTTACGCCATTGTGGGGCAAGGCAGAAAATTTAAGACTATTGTAATATAAATGAGGGTATGACAACTGAGGCCATGGGTTCCAAAGATTGAATTATAAGGATATGCGATTTTTGTTGGTGGGGGCTGAGGATTTGAACCGCCATCATAATATCTGATAACAACAGCCCTAAAAATTACAACAGAAATTCATTTCAACTTTGGCAACTACCTATAAAGTTGGGGCTCACATGCTGATATGATCTATACTGTCAATTGAACCATATCTAACTATCAGCTAAACTATAAATTAAACAAATTATATATTTGATGGTTAGTAAGACCAACTACAATATCTTCACCCACTTGACCAAACATCAGGGAACATAAATAAGTGTGGTCACAACATCATTTTGAGCTATGAGGCAATAGGACAGACTGCTGGTGTTACTGCATCAGAAACTTAGCATGCACATGCTTAATAAATTGAGTTCTAACAGAACCTTCATGATGTAGGTATCTATAGTGGTCTTTTCAATGATCTCAGAAGGCCCTTTCCATATGTTCTCCAGCTTGCTAATCTGTCTAAACCCATGATTGTCATTATATAACAGCATATCTTTAACATCAAAGGAGTAAAGTCTAAAAATCTCTTTTATCTCGCTCTTTAAATTTCATCTACCAAACTAGCATTTATAATAGACTGCGCTTTGTAGCTGCACTTATTCAAAGTTAGCACTTCTAAATATTTATCAGGGGATATATTGTCTTGTTGAACCAATGAATACAAAATTAGGAGAAGCACAAGTTGCTTCCAATAAAGTAATGCAAAGAGTGAGTGCCCCTTGGTGGAGTGTTATTAAATATTATAAGTGAGAATGATAGAAGACAAAAAAAGATTCCAATTAGACGCCTTCACTGAAAAGTTCTTTTGTAAAATACTAACAAGTTTACATTTATACGTTACATGGTGCCGTTGGCCTCAGGGTGATATGGTTTTGGCAATACTCCTTGTATACACAACAAATTACTGAGTTTAGAAATCATCTGGGACGTAAAATTAGTCCCATTATTTATCAAAAGAACGGGGGAATCTATGGCAGTAAATAGTATCTTCTAGGATAAACTCCGCCATAGTTGTAGCTCTAAGCCTCTGATTGCTTTAACCTCTACCCACTTGGTAAGGTTAAAGATGGCCACGACTATATATTTAAACTGGCCACCACTTGAGGCTAGCGGTCCCATGATATCAATAGAGACAGTATGCCAGGCAAAGTTGGGTCTAACCAACTGCTAAGAGATGAATATATGGTACAGCCCACTCACTTGATAAACCTTACAACAGCGGAAGGGCTCATGAATATCAAAAATCATAGATTCTCATAGTAATGCTGTTTTAACAACTCAATGATAAATATAAACCCAAATGCCCCATTGCCTCGTGGGCCCCAATAATTATATTAGTACACTCTATAGGTTGGGGTATACAAAATTGCTGATTTTTAATGAGTTTATAAGGATTACCGTTTTTGACAGCTGTGTTCTGCCTTAAATTTTTCAAGGAATGCTGAACTTCCGCCAGAATATTTTCATATTGTTGGTTTAGCATTATATCAAATAAACAATTGCTGCATCAATCACTGAGGCTATGATGGGCAGTTGAGATAACTCCATCGGCGCTCTGATGCTTTACACCAGGCTGATGATAAAACCAAATTGTTAGTCTGCAAATTCAAGCCAGTGAGCTAATCATCCTTTGAGCTCGTTCAAATCCTTAACCAGTGAAGGGAGGCATGATCCATTAAAATGGTGAAGTGTACTCTCTAAAAAAAACTTTGATTTTCTTACAAGCGTAAATAAACTCCAGGATCTCATTTTCAATTGCTGTGTATTTCTGTTTGTGGACATCCAACATCAGTGCTTAAGCCACAATGTTTTTAATTCCATTGGAGTTGAATTGTGATAACGATGCCCCTGATATTAATGAGAGAAGCATCCATTTAAACGATAAACAGTTAATAAAGTTGGGATACATTAACCTGGGAACTTGGGTCAAATAAGGCCTGATTTTATCAAAGGACATCTGACAGTTCCCTGTCACATAAATGGTACCAGTATAAATCAGGTGAAATAGCAGTTCACCTATTTACTAAACTCTTGACAAATTGGTTGCAATAAACAATCATTCTGAGTAACACTTGAACGTTGTACTTTTTACTGCATCAGCCATACATTTAATCATGTAAACTTTGTCCAACTGGGGCTGAAATTCATGATTATCAATAAAAACCCCAGATTCTCCAACAGCTCTCTGAAGAAATTTGCATTTACACGGCTTAATTCTAAGGTCCGCTCTAGCAAAACAATGGAAAACTTCTTCTAAGTGATGGGGAATTTCATTAAATGTTCTGAAAAAAAATTATATCTTCCAATTAAACTAACACACAGATAATCTTTAAATTGCCAAATTAGTATCCATGGATATTGGAAAACATATGAGCATTGCACAACGCTTGTGGCATCTGAAAAAGTTGATACAAGCCCTGATCTGTAATCATTGCACACTTTTATTGCTCATACTTATGCAGCTCAATATACCAGTAGCCCAAAATAAGGTCCATGGCGGAAAAGTACTTTTTGCCGCCAAGGAAGTCTAGTGCATTGTGATTTGGGATAGGATTAGAAATTTTTGTGATACTATTAAGCTCTGGTAGCAAATAACTATTTGATTGGATCCACCCTTCTTTTTTATTATCAAAACTGGGGCGGCCCAAGGACTTTTAGAAGGCACTAACATTCCCTGCTGCACAAGTTGATTTATCTTGGAGTTTAACACTTTATTCACATTTGAATTTCTAATATGACTGAGATAATTTGATATATGATCTCCAGCATCAATGTGGTGTAGCACATCTTATGCACAACCCAAATGATCATCTTTGGCAAAGATCTTCATGTACTGTCAAAAAGGGCCAAGGTTTGGTCCTTTCATCCTCAATCAACCCACAAGGCTTTCCCTGGGGACCAGCAAAAAAACATATGGAACAGAGTCGTCATAAAGCCTAGTTCATCAGATTGACCAAAATCTTAAGGATTCTGTACTTCTTCAATGGGTAACAAATGCACAAAAGCTACTATCTGATGCTGCTTTATATGAATAGGGTACGCTTAAAGTCTAGCTAGCAGTACCTTAATTTAGCCATGGCCAGGAAGTATAATCTCAGGCTCAGTGACAGATTCTGAATTGGCATGAAAAATCGGCATGTATATCTTGTCATACAAACCTTGGGAATTTGCAAGTAAATTTGGTGAAACAGTATGTTGATGGCCTACCAGAATAGTTAAATTCCAATTGTCTAGCAACAGAATACTGCTAGATTCTTAAATTTGATTAGGTAACTACCAGGTATGACTATGCAACCGTTGATAACTAATTGGCATTATGCCATCTTGATATGCGAGGCATTTAATCCCTGCCTTTGAAGAGCTGAGGTCTCATCATTTTTGTCAGGATCTTAAGTGTTTTACCACGTATCTCTTGTTAATTTTAGGCCAGGGGACTCAAAGCTTGAGTGTTTTTTTAGTACTAGATGGTCCCAACCTGAGGGGGATTCATCGATGTGATCAAAGCTTAAGTGTTCTGGATAATATATTTGTGCTTCTTTTGGTTAAAAAAGTCTTAAACATGATACTTAGTACTGGTTAAGTAATTCCAATAATCAGTTGAACCAACTTTAACTTAAATTCTGTGAAAAGAAGAAAGTAAATTTTATTAATTTAATTACACAATTAGGGGAAAATCAAGCAAGTGTCTCAGCTAATCTTTTTTTTAGTACTAGATGGTTGTCTCAGCTAATCTTCATGCATAAAAAAGCCAAGATCTAATTCACGTTTCCTAATTGGGACTGCTTGCCACATAGATTGGGTTTAAACCCTAATATTAGGTGGTTTAGGGCGATTAATAGATGACCGCATTAGTTAGGGATTGTCCCCAATGTAGCATACTGGTGATTTTTGTTGGGGATTATCCCCTAGATTTTTGATAGTTTAGTTTAATTCCTGTCATCTACCTCATCCATCTTGGATTTGGGCAGGAATCCTGACAACACCCCTAGATCTTGGCGCAGGGGGTAGATGGCCTGAGGAATTGACTATGCACCCAATTTACCATAGTTCCCTGAACAACCTCAACGAATGAGTGTTTGTCGCCCTCTTTAAATGAATCTATAGGGCTCAACCAGTTGGTGCCCAATTTATTGTTGCGACCTCCAGGCCTTTGATAGTAAAAAATAACTATATCACCCAGTTGGAAGGTGTGCAGGGGCTCATTTTTATCTTTAAATTAATTAGTTTCTCTAATTGTGATAGCAGATAAGTTCTTAAAGACCAAAGCCTGGAGTCATATAATTTCATTGGTGATGCATTTTATAGTAACTTTGGGGGCATCAGGAGAAGCTTGATCTAACATGGCCTGTCCTTTGGAAGACAAAGGGGATTTCTTTCATACAATGCTTGGAAGGGCGACATCTTAATTATTCAGTGGTAGCTTTTTTTAGGTTAGAATTGCACTAGGCAAATATTGTGACATTGAAGGGTCAGTGGTGGCCAGTTTCTGGATAGTGACTTTTAAAGTACCATTCAACCGCTCTATTATTTCATTGGTTGCAGGATGGTAGGGAGTGGAAAATACCTGGGTGGATCCCACATGTTTGGCTAAATTAAATCACCAGCGATGATCAGAAATTTTGCCCACTATCACAGAGAATTATGTTAAGCACCAATTCTGAGTGATAATCTAATTATATAAGAAGGTGGTGGTAGCTTTTCACTGAAGCAGAGAGTAGTGATACAGCTTTGATCCAATTATAAAGATGACTCACAGTTAAAAGGAGGAACCGATGACCATGAGAGCTTGAGGGAGGGGTCTCACAACATCAATGCTAATAGTATGGAAGGATCACGGGTGGAACCTCTGGATGTTGAGATCTGGGACTTGGTCCAGCTTAGCTTTTACATACTGACAGGACTCTAAGACGTCTTGGATCAAGATAATCATTGCTTCCCAGTTGCATTTAGTCTTGAGCCAATGGTAATTTTTCCAAATTCCCCATGACCAACTTGCCAATGTCCCTCTAATATGATGTCAGCTCTCACCAATGAGCGTATATAGGGAAACCGTTTTTAAGCTACATGTTTGTATAGTTTACCATCTTTAACTTGAAGAGCTGCTGATCTTGTTGCTAATTCTTTTTTGAAGGGTCAGAGATCTATCTTTCCATAAATGATATTAAGTTAAGAGCTCGTAGAGTCAATCCTTTCCAGGGTAAGTTAAAGTTAATATGGGAAGCTGAGATAGGCAATCTGCATCTTGGTGTATTGGCCCTGGCCAATGAGTAATGGAAAATTTATAGCTTTGAAGTTTTAATGACCAGCGGGCTAACCTCCCGTCAGGGTCCTTCATTTAACTTAGCCATCTCATGGAAGCATAATTGGTGATTATTGAGAAATGTTTCCTGTATAAGTATGGTTAGAAATGCTTAATAGCCAGTAGTAACGCTAAACATTTTCGTTCTGTAATGCTATAGTTGCATTTGGCTCTGGTTAAAGTTTTGCTATAGTAGGTGATAGGATGGTCCACTAAGTTTTCGTCATGTTGAGATAGTATAGCTCCAATGGCTATATAGCTAGCATTGGTGAAGAGAAGAAAGGGTTTATCAAATTAGGATGAATAAGTACTGGAGAATGAGAGAGAAAGATGTGTAGCACGTTGAAGGCTTACTGCTGCTCTTTGTTCCAATTGAAGGGAATCCCTTTCTTCAGTAAATATACTAGAGGCTCATAGGTGTCAGCAAAGTGGGAAATAAAATGGCAATAAATACCACCATCCCCAAAAACTTGTACGTCTCATAGGGATTTAGGGGGGATATTTTAGAAATAGCCAAGTCCTTATCATCCATCAGTAATGTTCTGGCTTTCCCTACCTTATGGCCTAAGCAATCCATTTTATTCTGAAAGAAGGAGCCTTTTAACAGCTTTTTTTTAGAAAAACTTGTCTTAACCGCTGGAAAACTTGCCTGAGATGGTCTATGTGTTTGGTAAAGGTTCTCAAAAAATGGTGATATAGTCAAGATAAAACAACACACAAGGCGTTTTAAATCACCTAAAAGTCCGTCCATGGCAAGTTGGAAGGTAGCAGGGGCGTTAAATAACCCCTGCAGCATTTGAGTGGGCTCAAACAATCCTTCACATGAGACGAGGGTGAATTTTTCCCAATTTTTAGTGATAAAATGACTTGCCAGTACCTTCTGGTGAGATCCATAGCCAAAGATAGTGGGAACCTGATATCAAATGTAAGGAGTCATCTATATGCGGCAATGGATATATGTCTTTTCTTGTGATTAAATTGAGGCGGCGATAATCCATGTTAACATGGTGGCCACCATCCTTTTTCCAAATTAATAAGAGCTGGGAGGCCCCTGGGCTTTTAGAAAGCATGAGTACTTGGCTTCAACCAGTTGCTTAGCTCTAGGGCAACTTAAGCTTCCTTAACTCTAGATTTTCTGTATGGCTGAGATTTGACTGTTGGGTGAGCTTTGGTATCAATTTGGTGAATTACCCCAGACATTTTATGTAATCACTTTACCCCAAGGAAAAAATATTGCAATACTCCTTGAGAGAATCTTTGATGTTCTGTACTTGTTAGGGGGAAATTATATCCAATTCTACTTTCAACCAGAGATATGGTGGGTAGGATATCAAACCCTAAGTATTGTAAAGAGCCAAAACAACTCACCTTGGCAATATTTTTTATGGGGCATAGTTTTACATATGCAATAGGGGCATACTGATGGACTTGGAGGATTTGACCCATTATATTCCCTAATAATATAGATATAGATTTCTATAAGCAGGAACCAAAATCCACTAACAGTAAACGCTTCTATGATTGAAGGGTTGGGGTGGCATTTAGCTCCAAAACTTGGTTAGGAGGTGTCAAAATCTTGGGCTTTGTTACTCACTTTTAGCCCTGGATTTCAACTGCACAGATTCGTGGATCTTGGCGTTGATTATTTGAAAGAGATTGATAGACTGGGGCATTAATAGTATGATGACTATTATTATGGTTGGTTGCCCAAAAGCCACGTTGAGAGTAAAGTTTAACGCTTAACTGGTGCTTCTTCTTGAAGATATTCTGGTAAGGAACACTTTCTTATTCCCTTTTTGCAGAGCCAGGCGGAGATTTTGATATTGCTAATCCTAAGGATATCTGATCCTTGCACTCTTCTTTTAAGAGTAATGTTAAGCAATCAATGTTAAACAACTAAGCTAATATTAAGTTGAATCTAATTTTATTAGGGAATACTTGGGGTTTTTATATTTTGAATCGGCACACAACTTTTCAGCTGTCTGATGAGAATATTTGTGCTCCTATACTGGTTTTGACCCTTAGTGTTAGGCACTGAATCTTGTCAGGTACCATTGCCTTAGGTTTTCTAGGCAGCATAATCCTCGGGCATTTGATGGACCAAACAATTGGTATTAGTTACATTAAACCAATTGTTCTGGCCAATGATGATTTTACTCTGTTCTCTGGAGTTTGAACGTTTTGGTAGTTTCCAATGAATCCAATCCATTCCGCTCTGAACAATTCCCTATAATTTGACTATCAAGAATTTCCCAATATTGAATTATTGCTTAATTTCATTGGGCATGATGCACAACAAAATTGTCATAAGTCACGGCCTCAAATGTCATTGGGATGATTCCAGACGAAATTGTCATCTGTTGGCGGCCTCAATTAGCATTGAGGATGATTTCTGACAAAATTATTATTTGTTGGTGGCCTCAATTATCATTGGGGATGATGCCCAACAATAATTCATAGTTGGCAACTTCTAATATCATTGGGGATTCTGACAACTATATTCTCATCAGTCAGCCACTATTACTGACCCTCTACAATTATAACATAATCATTGAATCTCATATTCGGCCAAAGGATTGGACTATGTGGTCATCTGCAATTCTGACACATTCCCTTCTTGACCAGATATCCAA
Source organism: Massospora cicadina (assembly GCA_022478985.1). Lineage (NCBI taxonomy): Eukaryota > Fungi > Entomophthoromycota > Entomophthoromycetes > Entomophthorales > Entomophthoraceae > Massospora > Massospora cicadina. The sequence goes on along the minus strand of JAKSZP010017670.1, from coordinate 4,352 downwards.
TGGAAGATAGAATCCTTGGAAATAGAAGCTGTCTCAGCTGGAGCTCATATTTGGTCTGTCATATTTCTATGTCCTCAGCGTAGTGCAGCTCTGTCTGCAAGCAACGCCCTTATGCTATGATCATTTCAATGACTTTGTATCCTGGATTTCTACCCGTTGCTGCCTCTTCCTGAGTGCAGTTCCTGTGACATAATGCTGCACCAGTCCCATCTTCGCATCAGTTGCAAGAGATCAACTGGTCCACCTGTACAAACCCCAGGACAGGTTGTTGGCACTCTTGCCACCTGTACAAGCCCCAGGATAGGTTGTTGGCACTCTTGCTACCTGTGCAAACACTAGGACAGGTCTCAACATCTTGTTAATAGAAACTATTCTGGCAGACCTAGTTTCAGCCCTTTCTGATCCTGCCAAAGCTTGGGACTCATGCCCATTACTATTCCTCCATGATTGGTAGGTGCGAATACCACTAGATGCATTAATGTTTATTTATTTATTTATTTGAGGCAAGCTGACCAGGGGATGGACATTACCAAAAATAGAGAAAGTATCGACATGAAACCTGAGCAGGGTCAACTCTGTCGTAGAAAGTTTTTTTTTCACCTCCGGATCAGGACTCAGATTTTTCTGGTTACATCATGGGTAAGGTTTTCGTGTTATTATACCTACTAACTGCCAATAGCTTCCTTCAGCTGGTACCCCAATCGATGTGCAAAGGGCGGGAATCAAACCCACAACCTTCAGGTTGGGAGCCGTACGCCCTACCGACTTGCCTTCCACCCCCTTAGATGCATTAATGTTCAAATTAAAAATTGTTTTTTTTAATATTTATTACTTTTTTATTTTTTATTTTTTATGCATCTTTTTATTGTTTTTATCTTTTCTCTCTTTTTATAATTATATATTTTTTAATCCCAATACTTTAAGTATTTTGTGTGGACCTATTGCCCATTTGACCATCTTCAATATTCAATTGTATAGGCATCATTTGCCAACTTGATAATTTTGAACGGCTCCATCCATAGGCATCCAACTCATTTTTCCTTTTTTTTAAAGTTTCATTGTCATTTTGAATGCCCAAAAATTGTAATTCAATCAGGATATTGGCCAGTTGGGATAGGTAATATTTGGCACTCATCCCCAAAGCTGGTTCTACTGTTGAATACAATATTGGCGGTAATGCAGCTTTCTGCCCATATAACAGTTCAAATGGCGTTTTCTCAATACAAAATTTGTCAGGATATGATCCTATTTCTTGTCAATGGATAAGTTTTTCTCTATCCCAATTTGTCTAGATCAGATCCTATTTCTTGGTTTTAATTTGCTAAATTCAAACGTTTGATTTAATCTGCTGATATATATTTAAATGATCCACTATTCGCACAGATTAATTTGGTTACGTTTTTCTTTGCTAAAGTCATCTGGATCAGATACTATTTCTGGTATTTCTCACGTTTTGCTCATTCAATGACAAATTTAAGTTCAACTGACTTCATCCACTATTCTTTGGATTAATCGCCTCAGATTCTGATCTCATATAACGCCTCAGGACTTCTCATGGCAGACCCAGTTACAACCTGAGATGGTCCTGCCAATGGCTTTATTTGATGTAGATAGCTGCGGAACAGTTTCTCTTGCATTGCTAAATAGTTCCGCATCTAGACTTCAAGGCCTTTTCCCAAATTTTGGGCAGTTTCATCTTCCTTTTGAGGAATCACAACATTTACAAATCGTTATGATTTCTTATGCCAATTTTGGGTGGAAAATTGTCCCATCGCTCCATTTTTCCAGTAGTGGCTAATTGATTTATCCTTCCACTTGGATCTATCGGTGTTTTTTCTCATTACAAATTGATTCTGCTGAATAACGACTTTTTCATTGCTCAATGGAATTTCATCTTCTAATTCCACTATAGTCTGATCATCCTCAGTTGGAATTTCGCTATAAGATTAATTGGGCGCATCAAAAGTTGATCCCAACATCTTCAGATGGTTCACCATCTGTGAGGTCATTATTTTGGTTATTAGTGCTGCTGCCATAATCCAATGCAATTTATGGTAGGGCCAAAGCACCGCCTGTATAGCTATGCATGAATCAAAATCATTTAGCACTTTTGCCCCTTCCAAGATCTAGGATTCTTGATAAAAACAGTCAGCGAAACTAGCCAGTGTCTCATCTTTGAGGAATTGAATACCCATAAACTCTTGTTTTTGATTCGCCATCTGAGTAGGGCATCCAAATTCCAATATAAGGGCAGCTTTGGCTTCTGCGTACAACCAATTGTCCTCATTGAGGTGAGGAAGCACCATATTTTGGCAGTCTGTGCCAAGGCAGTTTATGATGGTTACTGCTTTTTGTCAGTCCACATAGCTGAACATGGTCATCTCAAATAAGTGGAAGAATGCCAGGGTGTTATCATGGTGAAAGATGGGCAATTTTGGCATATTTTGAAATTCCTCAGTTGTTCTGCTAATAGAAAATCCAGACCCAGCTACTTGAGAAGCCATAGGAGTGACTTTGGGATTCATTTCCAACACACCAGCGAATGGTTTAGGCAAGTTTTGGGGCGGAGAGGTCTTATTGCTTGGCATTTCACGTGCCTTTGCTTCAGCATCATTTGCCTCAAATTGTTTGTAATCACATTGGCGTTTCTCCAACTCCTCTATATGCTTGGTCATTTTTGACATCTCCTCATTGTCATGGTTGGATGACATTATAGTAGGAACTGATGCTAGAGATAAGGCTGGGTGACAGGAGGCCCAGAAGGTGAAACTTCAGGCTCTCCCTGACCTGAAACACACCTTAGATCAACGCTGGGTGCAAGCCAAGCATGCCCAGGTTGATACTAATGGGGTGCATAACGCCCAGCCTCTGATCTCGGCCCAGGCACTAAAATGAACAATTTACCTTATAAACAATGACGGTTCAATTTGGTTTATTGGAGAGCAAGGGTTCAAGTCCCACTCAAGTTATGAAATTTTGAGCTCGGGTAAAATATGGCTTCAATCAATTACTCGAGTGAAGGCACTTTTAGTGTATTTTACTAAAATAAACGGAAGTATCTGTTTATTGGAGCATCAAGGCTTGGGTGCACTTCCGCAGAACCTGAATTTCCCTGGTCCACTTTAAATATGTTTTTGTGACCAACATTCCTTGTTGGTTGACTTTTCTTAAAATAAAAATACCCATTTTTTTATGTTTTACTTATAATTCCTTGGGCAAACTTGGTGGTGGACCTCTTTGGGGAGGTCTCCAACCATGTGGACCACTACCTTATCTCGCAATTTACCAAAATCCCAGGGGCTCCTGTGGGCCGCCCAGGTCCCCTCCAGATCGAGGCACCCAAGCCCTCTGACGCCAAGCTATACTTGATTATGGACGCCCCTCTGGAGTCCACTCAAGCGGTGATGTTCCTTACTTACCTGGTATTATATGTTGCTCTTTACACCCTTGCCTGGGGTACCCTTTGCACTGGCACCATTTGAGGTGCCTTCCTTCCCATTATCCTAATGGCTAGTTCCCTAGCAATGTGGGTTTGCATCCCACATCACCTTGCTGGGAACGAGAGAGTTACAGACACTCTCTTGACAATAGTTGACCAACCTTTTTATTTAACCAAGGCAAGACGACCAGGGGACAGGCATTACCAAAAGAAAGAAATGACATGAAACCTGAACAGGGTCTACTCCGTCAAAGAAAGTTTTTCCACCTCCAGATCAGGACTCAAATTTTTCTGGTTACGTCATGGGTAAGGTTTTCGTGTTATTAGACCTACTAACCGCCAATAGATTTTTTTAGCTGGCACCCCAAATAATGTGCAAAAGGCGGGAATCGAACCTGCAACCTTCAGGTTGGTAGCCATATGCCCTTACTGACTCGCCTTCCACCCCCTTGACCAACCTTTTTATCAAACATGCATAAGAATTAGCTGTGTAGGACTTTCATTATTAGCAAATTGGGTGCGCTGGCCATTTGTTACTGCACAATGGTGCTCACCACAGTTTTTTGTTTGGTTTTGTATTGGTGCGTCTCAGCGTTATTCTTGCAACTACCAATTGGGAAGTGCCCACCCTTCCTACTTGTACCTAGTGATTTCGGACTTTTCATGATCCTAATATTGTGATTTCCCGCCTTTCTCCCGAGATTTACTCAGAAATTCATCAGGCCTTAGCTTCCCTTGAGCCAAAACCCGCGTTAGGAAAAAACAATTCGTCTAGTTCATGTCCGCTTTTGTGAGGAGTGGATCTGTTGTCCCAGTTGTCTCCTGAGGCGGGTAACTGGGTTTTTGCGGTACTCTGCACACAGCTGCTCTTGTGGCGGACAATAGGGGGTTTATAACAGGTTTTGGAGCAGAA